>CM076578.1:1967462479-1967653724 GCA_034641835.2 Pinus albicaulis | reverse complement strand
AGAGCTTGATTGCCAGATTTTACTTGGTCTCATTTTTTGATGGATCTACTTATAGCTTGATATGTGTGAATAAGTCACATGGATAGGGAAAATATGTTGAAGTACGATAGGGAGTAGGATTTCTTTTGAAAAGTAATTTGGGGACAAGTTTTCATATGATGATCACTTTTTATCAAAAATATATCAGATCAGAGTTTCTATCTTTTCCAGGGGCCCCAAATAGACACCTTCGTTCAACAGTATGAACTATTTTCAGTGTTATAGTTCAGCAAGTACAGGTGCGTAGTTGGCCAAAAATACTACAAACACTGGTTCAATGCTTTAATAGCAATGAATTTAATCATACAGAAGGTGCCCTTGATGCACTATCAAAGGTAACTCAAGGTCTCATTCCTGGCGCTCTATCTGTTGTAATATATGGATTTTTTTTTTAACTCAACAAGTTTTATATATTTCAAAATAATTCAAAGTTTTATGCTTTAAATTATTTTTTCCTATGTTCTAGAGAGCTACATTTAAAACTGGATTTGTTCTTTTGGATTTTTTTTGGAAATTATCATTTCTTATAATAGATGTAAATTCTAATCAAGCCAAAAGAATGGAATGTTTATGGAATCTTCTTGTTTGATCAATAATAATGTCCCAGATTTTTTTTGCTGAGCCTTGCTATTCCAAGAACCTTAAAGGATATAGAAACACCCCTTTACCCCTCGAAAAATAAAAGAAAAAACTTGTTAACCTATATTCAACCTTTTGTTCACAGCTTCCACTATAACCAATTCCAATTCCAATGCTTGTTAGATTTTGCAGCAAACACTTAGAAATTAACAGTTGATAATGGAGAGAGTGAAACTTTATTTTTAAATGATGTTGTAACAATGATGTAAAATATTTCATGTTCATCATGTCATTTATAGTACCCTTCAGAAGTGATGGTGGTTAATCCACCAGCCTATAGCTTCATCATCTAATGTTTACATTGATCAAATGTTAAACACTAAACATTGAAAGTGTCACATGATGCCAATACTAAAAATAAAGTAATACAATAATTAACACTTTTTTGGAGCATGATGTTTTTTCCTCCAACATCTTCCTTCAAATATGAGCTACTCAATAAAGAGTTGTTTATCACCTTGTTCAACACAAAATTGTAGCTAATTACAATATCTTCTCCATCCACAGTCTCTAGGACCTATTCTTGGTGGCCACTCTGCTGGTTCATCATCACTTACATTTCAAAGTGAACTGCACAACATGGTATTTTGGCTGTAAACTTACTTACAACACTATCGTTGAAGATCCCCTTAAATGTTCATCCAAGTCAAGAAATCACTTGTTTATTCACCCAAAATGTTATCTAAAATATTGGATATGGATTAACTCCCATCCATGAAGAAATTTGGGTAATTAGTTGTTATGCTTGTTGGTTCATTAGGAGAGCAACCTGGATATTGATTGTGTCATCCAAATTTATTTGCATCTAAATTGTTATTTTCTTAGTTTTTTTCATATCTGGTGATTTATATCTCTGATTTTCCTGTTATGAGTGTAGAAATTTGTTGTTTGTTGTCGTTATTTACAACTATTGAGTTGGCACCAGGTCGAACACCAAGATACTTGGCCAGATAAACATTTTTCAACAATTGTGATCATTGGGAAAGCTTCAAGGTTCAATTGTTTACTTCTACTTAATTAGCCACATTAACAGGTTTTGGCTACCATTGAAAATTAATATAATATTTTCTTTCTTTCAATTTTTTTTCAAGAAAAATTGACATTGCAACTTAAATTGAAAGGTTTCATAATTTTCAAGGGAAAAGGTTAGTAGGGGTAGGGTTCATAGCAAAGTGTAGGGGAATTGTAGTGAAAAATTTTAGGTACTGGAGATGGCATGATGTTTGTTCCTCCAACATCTCCCTTCAAATATGACATACTCAATAAAGAGGTGTTTATCACCTCGTTCAACACAAACTTGTAGCTGATTACAATATCCTCTCCATCCATAGTCTCTGGGACCCATTCTTGGTGGCCACTCTGCTGGTTAATCATCACTTACATTTCAAAGTTAACTACACAGCATGGTATTGTGGCTATAAATTACTTGATGTTTGTTCCTCCAACATCTCCCTTCAAATATGAGCTACTCAATAAAGAGTTGTTTATCACCTAGTTCAACAAAAACTTGTAGCTGACTACAATATCTTGTCCATCCATAGTCTCTAGGACCCATTCTTGGTAGCCACTCTACTGGATCATCATCACTTCCATTTCAAATTGAACTGTACAGCATGGTATTGTGGCTGTAAACTTACGCAATTGTCATTGAACATCCCCTTAAATGTTCATCCAAGCCAAGAAATCATGTGTTTATTCACCCAAAACTTTATCTAAAAGATTGGATATGGTTAACTCCCATCCATGAAGCCAACTGGGTAACCTATTATTATGCTTGTTGGTTCATTAGCAGAGCAACCTAGATATAGGTTGTGTCATCTAAATTTATGTGCATCAAAATTGTCAGATCGTTAATTTTTTGTCATATCTTAAAGGCTGGTGATTTCTACCTCTGCTTTCCTATTATGAGTGTAGAAAGTTGTTTTCTGTTGTCCTTATTTAAAACTATTGAGTTGGCACAAGATCCAATAACAAGATATTTGGCCAGATAAAAATTTATTCGCACTTGCGATCATTGGGCAAACATTGAGGTTCAATCGTTTACTTCTACTTAATTAATAACATTAAATGGTTTTGGCTACCATTGAAAATTATTAGAATCTTTTATTTCTTTCAACTCTTTTTCAAGAAAAATTGGCACTGTAACTTAAATTGAAAGGTTTCATATTTTTCAAGAGCAGGGGTTAGTATGGGTGGAGTTCATAGCAAAGTGTATGGGAATTGTAGTGCAAAGCATTAGGTACTGGAGATGGCACCAGGCTCAGGAATGGCTGCTAAGGCAAGGTGGGTTTCTCTTGAGAGAAACATGGCGAGGAAAATTTCTGAATGGCCGTGATATTTTTATCCCGCAACATTGAAGATGTAATTGTTTGGATCATTGTCTTGTGTTGGTGGTGCCAAAGAATGATCTAGTTGTCTTGTTTTTGGTTGCACAATTTCTCATACAAAAATAGATCATGAATATGAAAGTTTAAAGAAGAGTACATTGTTATTTAAGCATTTGAATTGATTCTTTAATGATACATCAAGACAAGGACTTTACTGACCCATGCAGGCTTCCACAAGTGCTAAGTATTCACAACTGAATGTCCAACAAAGATCACCAAGGAAAGGTTGATCCTCTCATCCTTCCACAAGAAAAAAAGATTTAATAAACCTTTTCTTAAGCTTGGACTTTAAACAAAGAATAGATATTGGACTGATATGATGATAGAAATTTTGATCAGAGATAAATATAGGTTTCAGACGTCCTTTACATACCTTGGATAGATGGTATAGATCTCAGACCAATATGATAGACTTAGAACAAGACCACATATTTTGATCTATGATATAGACTTTTATCAACTGTCATAGGACTTTAATCTAGTCTTCACTGATCTCTGATATATATACCATTGACCTAGATCAAGCCACAAAAGTTTGGTCTAGTCACCACTGAACTTAAATCATGCCACAGATGAGCTTATATATGTTCCACAAACTTCGCTCAAGCCATAGAAGAACTCGGATATGTTGTCACAATGTCACAAGCCATAGAAGAAACATGTTGTCACAAGGTTTGAAGTGCTCCAAAAGAATAAAGCCACTTAAGCATGGAGTTCAGGTCTAACAAATCAAGAGCAAGCTACCTCCACATGTGCATGTCCATCATGTACCAACCAAGGGTTCACACATACACCATGTACATCATATCGCATGGTACCAAACTCCAGAGATCAAATTTCCTCCTCCAAGTGTCTAGTGCTCCTTGTAGGCAAGTACTTTTCCTAGCCAAGCAAGTGTGTTGTCCGTTTAGTTGGTTTTCCCATTTTGGGTTTCCATGGTAAATCTTGTGTAAATTGTGAATATGGCACTGTTTTCTTTCTGTTTTTCTTAAAAAATTGCTTGCTCTGCTCCTCTTTCATATGTTTACAAGTCATTGGAAAAAAACACGAAAGACAAACTTTAGAAGATCCTGCCAAAAATATGAGAAGAATGGGTATTTTTTGTTTCATTTTTATAATGGCATGAACCAAACATGTAGTTCATAGGACTCATGAGTCAATCTCACTGAACAACTAAAAAAAAACTTAGCACTTACTTTCCAATCAGTGTTCAAGCTAACTAGTAACAAGTGCTTGCAAGTGAAATTTATTGCTAATGAGTTAAACTCACACGAAGCAAGTTCAGCTCACACACAAGTTAAAACAACTCATTTTCTGAGCTGTGCAAAGTTTGAGACGACTCCAAATTAAGCAAGTGAGCTTCGTTAATATGGTCAGAAATACACTTTCTACTATGGTTTGTATTGGTGGATGAATTCTCAACGCATGAAAAAAATTACTGCAAGGAAACTAAAATACCAAGCAGAAGCATAAATCTGATCCATCTTTCTCTAATCAGCTTAGGAGCCATGCAAAGAAGGTAATGATTTTTGTTCCATAGAATACTTTGATCCATCTTACTCTAGTCTAGCTTTTGAGCCATGCAAAGCAGATAATTTTATTTGTTCCATAGAATTGACAAAGAAAGTACAATAGTATAGATTTTGTTCCACAATATTTTCCTTAGGCATACACCAAGCGTAGACTTTGAGATTCCTAGATACAAAGGGAAAAAATGGGTGTTAAGATTGAAATTGAAGGGTTGGATTACCAATGTGATAAATTTTTTTAAAAAGAAATTATATGTACATAAAACAAAAAATAAAAGCTTATTTTAGAGATCAACTGCAAAAACATTTATTCATTGTTTGAGGAGAATCAATGTCAAGACATTAGAGGAACATCTAGACTATCAAATGTATGAACTTGGTACCACCCTGGTAAGAAATCAACTAGTATGAATTCATTGGGAGAAGTAAACCCTCCTTTCATAATATATCAACAATCATGTCGAGTTCTTTGTGTATGTGGAGGAAATCCAGCTGGTCAAATCCACACGAAATTTATTTAACAAGATGGGAAATATCCATTAGATTAATATTTATCATGGGAACTTCATCCTTCATACCCCTTATCTCTAAAGATAAATCGCCCATCATGGGCAACAAACGAATGTTCCTACAACTAGCAAATTTCAGGAGATAAAAAAGAGATAAAAATTCAATGATTTATTGAATTCAGGTTGGATTATGTACATATGTAGTTAATTATCTTTTATTTGGTTTGTTTATTTATTTATTTATATTTTCTAGACACCTAATTCATTAGGGTTTGTGTGGAGGAACATGAACCATCACTTTGACTCAATCCCAAGGGACCTTGGAAGGATAATCCAAATGTCACACGTAATTGTCTTTATATGTATGTATGGTTAATATTATGCAATCTCATGTTTATCCTAAATATCTCTTGCATTCTTATGAGCCCAATAGTGGTATTGGAGCCATGACTTTGTAGCAATGGCCATTTCCTTGAGCATCATATAGAGCTTATCAGATATGCCTTGTTAGGTCTAGCATTCCATGTTGATCATTCTCCATTGCATCACCTCTTTGTGGTAACATTTGTTTGCAGTTCTAACATTCCATTACCTGTATCTGCAACCATTTAACTATACGTGCATAGTTTTGAATTACCTATCTCTATGGTATCCAAGCCTATGAACTCTACAACATTTGTCAAATTTTTCATTCTACAATGAGCAAATTTTCTCCTTGTTTCTTCTCTAGCTGAAATGATATTACTCCTCCAATACTTCAATTGTAATCTTAACACCCAATTTTTTTCTTTATATCTAGGAATCTCAAATTCTACACCTAGTGTATGCCTAAGGAAAATATTATGGAACAAAGTCTACACTAATGTAATTTTTTTTGTCAGTTCTATGGAACAAAGAAAATGACCTGCTTTTCATGGCTCAAAAGTTGATTAGAGTAAACTGGATTAGAATTTGCTTTGTTCCATATAATTTACAAAGAAAGTACATTAGTCCTCCTCACCTTCCAGTACAACAATCCATTAGTGTAATTAAGTAAATAATCTTACTAACCAGGGGAAAAAGTGGACACTTCATAGTGTAATTCCCTTCCAAATGGGCTTTAAAATGTACAAGTGTTACCAAGCTCAAAAAGAGAGGCTAATAAATGACCCTATTAGGTGGTTTCAACCTCTAAGGGGGTGATAGGTCCATGGTACATCCATCAAATGGAAAGAATCGTGTGAAATGATGATGGAACAGAGTGGGGGCAAAGGGAATGCTCCAAGCCACATGCCATGGAACTAGGGTAGCTATGATGAAGGAAGCCCACAAGTTGGGTATATGGATGTAATATACAGATTTATACAAATAATTTTAAGTCTAGTTTAGACATCCAAACAAAGACATTACTAGACTCTCTAGGACATATATGAAGTGTGATAGACTGCTAAAATTTTGAGATTCCTAGAGAAAAGAAAAAAATAGTTTCCTATTGGCTTTTTATGGTGGTTGTAAGGTGGCATCAGTGCCTCCTAAAGAAAATAGGTATATGGGGTCAGAAAAGACTCTCGAGAGGAAAAAGTCAATGAGACAATGATGGTGGTAACACTCCAACTTGTAGGTTTACTCAAAACTTCTCCTTTTGTCCTATACTTCAGAAATTCATCAAATGGGAGATCGCAAGTAAAGACAATTCCAAGATTATGGGTTTTTGTAATATTCCAAATTAGCAGTCAAATAATTGGAATATTAATTTTGATTTATTTTGACATTTCTTAATGTTGGGCAGAAATAAAGTGGGTAGGGGACCCACAACTAATAATTAAGCCAAATAAAGCTTTTCCTAAAGTCCCTAAGGGAAAATTGCGGCTCTAGTGGTGGTTTGAATTGGCTTTAGGTGGTAGCATAAAAGAGGCACGAAAATGACTGCGTGGGATTGGCTAGAGGAAGGCAACATATGATTGGTCAAGGAGAGGCAGCATAGGCCAAGGTGGGACCCAAGGCATACGTTGGGCCTCAATGGATAAAAGGAAGAAGGGAAGAATCATTTGGCATTCATTCATTCATATTATTACTCTTCGTCATTTTGACTAAAGCACGCTTGAGTCATAGAGCCAAGTCTGTAATGTTGTTTAGCACACAAGATATTCAAGTGGAGATCTCAACCTCTACCTCGGGGGACTTCAAGTGCCTGCTCGGGAGAGGAGTTCTGCATTTTGGTGGAGGGAATTACAAAAAAATAGCAACAAGAAGAGCGTAACCCCTTCACTGCGCAAAGGTAGAGTAGGTTGCGTAGTGATTGCGCAATTCAGTTTGGTGTGGGTGTCACGAGTGTGGAGAGCAGCGGAGTTTCAACAGGAGATTTGGAGGGGAGATTAGCCACCTCCTACCAGGGATTTCAGTAGCTCTCCAGAGGCATTTTCTAGCAGCTTCATCCAGAGGTTTGATTTACCCAGTAACGCAGTGAGCCAAGCCCAAGAGGGCCAGATTCCGAAGTCAAGCTTTGGGTGAATTGTGTTTGGGTTTATTGAGGAGAAACCAATATTAATTCGGCAGAATTCTCTGGGCAAGTTTGAGGCTTCAAAAAAATATCCTAATGCAACCAATAGCTAGAGGAGTGAGAAGAAAATGGTGTGAAATCCTGGGGTCAACATCTAGCCAATTCCTTCGCGGGTTTTTGTGGGTTTGGTGAGTAGAGTCCAGGGTTAAAAGCCTATAATTTTCTGAGCAGAGGAAGCAACCCAAACAACAACCTGAAGTCAACCAACAAAAACATTTTTGGGCTAGGCAGCGCAAAGAATGAGACACACAGCAACACTTTCAGCTAGAGTTTTTTCTTGGGTTTGAGTTGTTTTTCAAGCCCGCCTTAAGTAGGCCCAGGTGCAAACTTTCCAACACCTCAATTATACTCTTTCCCAATATATTAATA
Source organism: Pinus albicaulis (assembly GCA_034641835.2). Taxonomy (NCBI): domain Eukaryota; kingdom Viridiplantae; phylum Streptophyta; class Pinopsida; order Pinales; family Pinaceae; genus Pinus; species Pinus albicaulis. The sequence goes on along the minus strand of CM076578.1, from coordinate 1,967,645,713 downwards.
AAATGGCTCAATAATTATTTTGGCTCTAGTTTGAGAATTTTAATCATGTTTTCATTTTTTCTTGTCTATTTGCACTTTTATTACTGTTAATCCCCATTTGGGATATTACAGTGTTATCAGAGCATAATCTTGGCTCAACCTATGGGAAACCCTCATTCTATGAAAAGAATAGAATAAAAAAAAAAGAAATAATGGGATCCCAAGAAAGTTTAAACTCAAACGCCATGGAAGTAACCTTGAATGAGGTGATTAGGCTACAAAAAATGATGTTTAATGTGGGGAAGAAATAGATTCATTCAAAAATTGGGAATCAAGACCATTCTCAATTATACAAAAAATCTGCTATGCCTAGAATGGTGGATAATAAATCAAGATTGCAACACATTATTGCAACTAATGTGGAGTTATTGGCAAAAAATTTGCGGGCATACCAATCATTGGGACATGAGATTCAAGCATCCCTCTCCTTTGGGAGTTCCATGAACTAAGAGACATGCACAAATCAGGGGGAGTTCTGTGGAATTATGTAGGGATGGTGAGTCAGATTAAGGAAGAAGATGAAAGAGTAGTTGAAGGGGCCATGGTTGGCAAGGAAACAGTTGAACATACACTCGCTGATGAGACACCACCCATTGTTGAGGTATCCATTGATGGGGTATCCGGGGTTTTGACTGAGTTCTCTAATGATAGAAACACATCTCAGGTTGATGAGGTGTCGAGAGATAGATCCACTGTTGTTGAGGAGCTGATAGGTATAGAAGCCAACAGGTTTATGATAGAATTTTCGGATGACAATTACATGCATCTGAATAATGAGCATGTCTTGTGTGTTGGAGCGTTTATGGAGGAGGGTGTGCAACCATTCTTTGTGCTAGCCCTTGATGAGGCGCTAGGAGATACAAAGGTATTGGATGATGGTCGCACACAACCATGCCATCAGCTTCAAGCCGACCTTATAGCTTTGAAAGGGAAGGCCACATCAGTACGAGAGGCTATTTTGTTACAGAACGAGGAACTGGAGGGCATGAGAGTGGTTTTTTTCAAGTCAGCGGCCAAGTTGGCCCATATTAGGGAATGATTGGATTCTCTAATGGTACAACTAGAGGGCATAATGGAGTGTTAGAGCAGCCCCCTTCAGGCATACATAGACAAGGCTAACAGCACTGGTTGGTCACCTCTTCCCACTGGAGAGAGAGATAAGGAGCCACCTAGTCATATTTCATATGTTGACTTGGATAGTGGGATAAGACAATCAGAGTTGCACAAGGTGCAACATCCACATGTTGAGGTTGGATGGTCACAGATTTTGAGTTGGTACCTGGTGGAGTGGGTTATGGAGATGGTGGCGGACCCGAGTGTAATTCAACAGGAGTTTCCGGGCACTAGGAATATAGGAACACCAGACTGGAATTGGGATACGGGTGGGACTAACTACCTGATTGAATATGTCTTGGACGGTATTGTTGGCCTAACAGTTGATCATGCACATTATCTAGGGAGTTTCGGTCAGCTCTAGTCGCTAACTAGTTTATGGGCAGACTCCTTTGGTTGTCTTGGTACGAAATTTGTATGAGGGGTCAAGGGGTGATCAACATACTTTGGCAGGAGCTTGTCAGAGGAGGTGGCATTGGCAAGCCACCAGACGATGCCTTGTATGGAGTAAAGAATTATTCACCTTTACGTGGGGCACAAAGGTCGCAACGGAGCAAATTAGTGGTGGCATCACTAATAACACATAGGGAGATTCACTTCTCAAACCCCTCATGGAGGGTTTGGAGTGATGATCCATTCAACGACAGGTGTAGCGATGCGATGATGGAGGTGATGATACAGATTGGGGGTGGTCCGACATGTAGAGACACAAATCTAGGCCATCACATCCAAGGATGTGTGGGAGCATCTAGTATTGAGCAGTGGACTACTGGTGGACATGAAGGTGCATGGTGGTGTACCGTAGTGTGTGGGACTGCTTCGTGGAGTAGGAGTGTCTTACATCACATTGAGTACATGTGAGGAGTGACTGGTGCCTTGACACAGACAAGGCACAGGACGATACATGGTGGTACAACAGTAATAGGGGGTATCCAACAGTGTACAGAGGCATAACATAGTGTGCAGTGGCATGTCGAGGATTACATGGATGACCGGTGGTATGTGGGGGTGTATGGTGCTGTACAATGGGGTATTAGAGTATTTCCTCTAAGAAGATTCATGGACGCAGAAATCAGGCATACCTTTGGGGGTAGTTCACCCAGGATTGACGGGGAGACAGATGAGCGATGCTTGACGGTATTTGTGGGGACTCACATGCCTGACCCTCTTCTACATCTCTCATGGGCACATTATATTTTTTTGTTGTCCTTTGGCACTAGTTTGGGCATGAGCAACGGGGTACGCGAGGCTCACCCAAGATATTTGGATGACACTAAGCACACTAGGGGTGAGACTTATTAGCAGTGGCATTGGGTTGGTGTACTAGTTGATAGCCATAGTTTAGGGGATGAGATGATCATCTACAGGGGTGGCATATCAGTCATCATTGAGCCTACTTCTGAGCAACATGTCACGAGAGAGACATGCATCACTCTTTTCTTAGGGCATGTTGAGACCATGCATGAGCAGAGGATACTGGGTACAACCGAGGTAGCATCCCAGTATGTGTTTGGGCTCCAGACAATGTATCAACACATTATTGAGAGGGTGGATGGTAGACTCAGTGGAGATGGTTGGTAGGAAAAAGAGGGATCCACATACCTTGAGTCAATTGCGAGTATCAGATATCCATCTACTGGTTGCGTTTAGGGGGTGGCTATTTGTCACATGTGGCTTCCAGCAATCATTGGTACTACACAGTGGCAGGCACATGGCAGGTTAGCATGCATCATATTTTCCCATGATATATGGACCCTCTATATTGGTCACATGCAGGGACTATAGATGACGCATGGAAGGATTCCTGTAGTTTTTAGAGCTATGGTGCAACAAGTTTGACTATGGGAGGCAGAGATTCAGCTGATTGATAAACCATTCTATCTCGTGATGGTTAGAGTTAGGACAAAGAGTGATCTAGCCATTATTGGATTAACACATGGGGGTACTCAGAGGCCTCCATCATATGTTGAGGTCGAATTTCTTTGTTTCTACATAGGATCAGAGTTATATGTGGAGGGGTAGATATTGGCATCAAGGTGATGCTCGGGTAGGATCTGATCTACACATGATGGGGATTATGCCATAATAAAAGTAGTGCAACATCAACATGATGGCACCACTTTGAGTTCAGCAGGGGGCTTGATCATCACCGCTCTTTATAGCTCAATACCCTTTAGGGATGAGCCGGGTGCCATAGGGGGAGAAGGGATGAGCCGAATTCCATAGGGTGAGATCATGAAAATCTTCCATTGGTCTTTAGTGATTCCTTGATGGCATAGTGTTAAAGAGGTAAATCCCCTCTACGGACAGAGGTGATCCCTACTAGCCCAGATCGGGTCTAGCAACAATCAAACACGCTACAACGCAAGCTCCTAATTGCAAAAATCAAAGCGCGATAGAAGGCCTACCTCAGGTCCAACACTGTTTTCATTGTGGAGAGGATAGTGCTCTCGATCCCTTGCTCCGACAGGTCTTAATTCCACCACTTGACGCGATCGAACACTTTCACGTACAAGAAACACGACGAACACACGAGCGTAAAACCATATAATTGCAATTATGTGTCAGTCAGAGAGGACACAACTCATAAACAAGCATGAACAATATGAGTGGAACTATAATCGTAGTTTCTTATATTAATAAAAAAAAGGATGATACAACCTGGCTCTGACGTTGAAATCCTCCTTTGGCGGGTCGTCAGTGGAGTACGTCTCGGTAAAGCTTGTCGGGAATAGGGACAAGCCTCTCTCTTCGATCGTCAATCTCCTTGCTATGGATTTGGCACTATGAGGACTATTAAAGCTCTTGCAAAATTCTTTAGGCTATGAAGGCTCTTGGAGATTAGATTGCAAAAGGAAATGGCAAGCTTATATAGATGGAGGAAGGGGAGTTGGGATCCATACAATCATGGGATTAGCCCTATCCTCAAGGAAGCTTCCACGAGAGGTGAAAAACTACTTCCTCTGCATGGAAATCCGGAGCCAAACGTCCCAACTCAATTTAGAGACCAGTTCAGCAGTTGGTTAAAGTCAATCTTCCGGCATTTATTTTTTTTAAAAACACCCTTTATTAAGCCTAGAGCGAGTGTGACTCTGAGATAGAGCTCCAATTGGCGTGCCCTCTTTGAAGGATTTCCCCCATTGGCACATGTATAACACAGGCTAGTCGCGCCAAGGGTGAAAAGGATATTTTTAGGGTTTTTCACAAGGAGATGTCTTCAGGGCAATGAAAGTACATGTTCAGGGGAATGCCATGAAAGTGTTTTCAAGTTATGTCACTGCTCACAAGTCACGGAAAGAGCCCTCCAATGTGAGGGACATGGAATTGCAGGGACGGTGACAAATTGCTGTGTAACAGATGCCCCCTAAAGCATGAGGCCCGAAAGAGAGAGAGGGGTGAAATACTTTACGAGAACGTGTCCAACTGAAAACACCGCCGTCGGAAAATATGCATAGAGAAGTACAACTGATATCTCAAATACATGATATATATGTGGGATTGGCGCAGCCATCCATAACAGAGTATACAATAATCCTGATCCAAGGCATGGACACAGCCATCCAGTAAGGATCGATAAATCAACTCAGGTATGGTCGCAGCCATCCAATCAGTGAGTCATGTAACTAATCATAATAATCCACAAAATCGCAGCCTGGATTATAACAGACTAGAATCCAGGGTCTTGCACTCCATCTCGACCCGAAAAAAGTACAAGTTCAAGCATGCGAATAAGTGAGCTGAAGTCGAACATGCAAGAACATCGCCTGATTACCAGCCAATGATGAAAGCTGTTAACAGACACGAGAGGTACCACCATTAATGAAAATGGTCCTCAAGGTACTACATGTACAATCTACGGTATGCAAATCAATGAGATGGCGTCGAACACCCGTAGAATCACTCGATCGGAGACCAATGATGAAAAACTCACGTCGAATGCGAAGAACCTGCCATTGAGGCATGCAGGCTCCAAGGTACCAGAAGGGAGTCTTTAGATCAACTTCCTGGATAATGAGCTGAAGTCGACAGGAAGTGACCTTGATCGAAGGTGGGCCATAGTGTTTCCCACATCATCGACGTGAGACAGAGGAACATAATGTATTTGTGAATCACGATCAGATAAGAATCAGAGGAAGGTTGGTACTTGCAGAGGTCAACTTCTCTTGAACATATAAACAACACAACAGTGGATTTGGCAGTATTTGACATCAAAAGATCAAGGGTCATGATGACAGGACAAAGAGCCGATGAGAGGTCAAAAGGGATCACCCAAACCCATGAAGGCAAGTGGAAAATGAGATGAGATGTCCCCAACCCGACACGAATGCAGATAAGTGCCATGTTCAAGAGCGACACACTGCCGACACGACAATGATGTTAGTTCCATTTTCCCCACCATTTCTGGCGATTACCTCTTTATTTTTACACAAGCTTGAAGAGGGTACCATATGCTTGCTATATAAATCCATCCTAGTACATTTTACGAGCCATAGGAAGGAGGAACTCGAATATCGTCATTTCGACTGAATCTAATGTCATCAGGTTTTAACGAGTCTGACAAAGGGAGAACTCAGCGTCTTTTCATGTTTAGAGAGTTTGAAAAGACATCGGAAAAGTAAACTCCAATGGTCTCTTTTCGTAAATAGTTCCTCAGACCCGAAAAGGTAGAAAACAATATCTGGAGAAACCTCCTAGTCACGATAGGCTAGGGTATTCCTTTTTCGTAAATAATCTATCCCAACCCGAAAAAGGGGTAAACGTATACTGGGTAGATGTCGTTTCGTGTCCATTTTAACGAGATCAAAACGACAAGGGACACGAAAATATTTTCATGTTTAGAGAGTCAGAAAAGAGCTGAAAGATGACTCCAAAATGAATTTTTCATGTTTTTATCGAGTCCGAAAAAGTATAAAATACAACTCATCTCACTGCCCAAGTTGCGTAAAAACCTGTCGCTGCACATAAAAGCAAGTGTAAAATCCATTTTCGATGAAATATATTAAAATATTGAGAAAAAATGAAATTTAAAACCTAAATTTGACTTGAAAAGTTATAAATAGGCATCAAATGGTAAAACAAAATTACTTTTACTTTTTACCTTACTTGGAGAGCAACAGTGGTATGTTTGTGTGCAAACTTGCGGCGGTGATTGCGACTAATCCGGGACGTCATTCAGCTCCTCGTTTGTTCCAGGTAAAAGGCGTTCCCTTAAACTCCATTTTAATCCATTTTTTATGAGTGCTTACTTTGCATTAGACTTCTGGAGGGCCCCTTTTAAAATTTTAGGGCTCGCTCCATTGGCGCGGGTATTGGGCACGGACCCGCGCCAATGGGCATTTCTTCACAAAGGGGTCGCGCCAACTAGCGCGATTGTTAGAAAAACAGTCGCGCCAATGGCGCAACTCAATTTTACACTTAAAAATTTAAAAATGTGAGCTACCCATGTGGATTTTCGAACGTACCAGAGATCTAAAAAAGCATTTTTTGATTGTGTTGATGCAGATAATCAAGCACAATGGTTATTGAATGGAAGGAGAGGGAACATGGGGAAAAAAATGAAATGGCTATGGAGAATGAAGCCTGTATGAATGCACTGAAGAACTTTGGACTCAAGAAATTCTTTCTTACTCAATGTTTATGAGCTCAACCTGAGCTACTACAATACTTGGTCATCATATGGGAAGAAAATGAAGAAGTATTTAAACTTCGGGACCAATTATTGGAACTCGAGGTTTCCGACGTGTATTTTATCACCGAGTTATCGCGCAGAGGCCCAGTACCCATTTTGATAGGCAGCAGCCCTTCTGGTGAAAAGATGGAGAAAGTAATGGCGAGGGTGTGCCCAGGGGCACGAACTGGATTAGGAAGCGGAAAGGTGGACATCCACACTATCCAGGATCTAGCACTCAGAGTAGTGCTACACACCATTACGCGGGCTGCAGGATCGCAGGCACTGCATGAAGCGACCAAAGCCCAACTCATACTAGCCTCTGAGTGTATGAGTCCTACACTGTTTGATTGGGCTACAGTAGTGACAACCAATATCAAGAGGCAGCTGACAAGATGCAAGCAAGTCAAACTAAAGCAGTTTGGCTACGGTTCCATTTTGGTGTCGTTCATCCTGGAACGACTACCTATCTTCCAGGGCCAAGGGGCCATAGTTGCTGAGCTGGTACCACGAGAGCTGAGGATGGCTTGCTGGGCAGCACTTATGCCCAGGTTAGTAGGAGGCCAACAGATGTCTTGGAGGCCTGAGTTTTTTGGGTGGTTGCGGAGACAGTTGATCGTGGTCGAGGACTGGCCCTATGCTAGGACCGATTTCACTGGAGATCCCGATCTTCCGCTCCTGGAGGGGGAGGATTGGGATGAAGAGTTGGGTATGATACTCTTTTTTTTTTTTGATTTTATGCATTTATGACTTTTCTGGTAATACATGTTCATTCTAGTAATAGTTTTTATGTGTATGCAGACGTCGTCCGAGAGAGACCCACGGGCATGTCGCCCATTGCGCGAAGAACCCATGCCGATCATGACCCTTAGGCTAAGGGTGGTGAGGGAGGTGAATCGATCGTAACTGAGGGCATCGTCTTGGGATCCTTGACCATGTACCGCTAGTAGATAAGCTCCTCACAGCCTACCGCCGACACATCATAGTGCTCACGCTCAATCGACCATCGAGACGCTTATGTGTGCATATTGCTACTGCTGAGCACCATGCGATTAGAAATTAGGATTTTTTCAAGATATTTTTTGAGAGAGATGTCAGTTTTTGGTCGTATTGTAACGAACATGTATATTTTTTGTCTTATGTGATGCACACTATGTGTTCCCGACACACACACACATATATATATATATATACCTATTTCCGGATGGATCTCTACATGTGATGATGTTTATTTTATAAATTGCGCAAATGTCTATCTAAAACCATATTTTCTACTACATCTGTTAATGTATTCATATGCCTGGGTATATGTTGATATGTGATATAATCAAATTTCCTCTCCAGTAAACGAATACGCAGATACAGAAATAAAATAGACGGGTTTCTAACTAAATAGTGACCATTAAGCTGTAATACTACAAGTTGTGAGTCTAGATACACAAGTAATTCACGAATGCCGAGGTCCATAGCCTCGGTTAATAATTCCAACATGGCACTATATTCCGCGATATTATTTGTAGCAGGACCCAAACACACACCTTGCAGGTTAACCAACTCACCAACAGGATCATAGATTACCTAGGCTGCCGAAGACAGATTCCTGGTACTGTGAGAGGCACCATCCAAGAAACCCACAAACGGAGTAATAGACATCTGCGCAATCAGAAAGACCCGATCAGCAGAAAGATGCTTACATGCACACAAATGAATATACACAATATTGTTACACAGAAATTTGTCACCGTCCCTACAATCCCCATCCCGCACATTGGAGGGCTCATTCCGTGACCTGTGGACAGAGTTAAGGCTTGAAAATAATTTCATTGCATCCCTCTAAAGATGAGATTTAATTTCCCTAAAGACATCTCCCTGCAAAAAACCCTAAAAATAGCTCTTTTTCCATTGGCGCGGTTCCATAGTTCAGCCCTCGCGCCAAGAGGGAAATCCTCCAAAGAGGGCGTGCCAATTGGCGCTCTGTCATAGAGCCGTACCCGCGCCAACCATATTAAGAGGTGTTTTTAAAAAATAAAAGGTTGAAGTTTCATCCTAACAAATTACTGGGCTGATTTCTATCTTGAGTTGGGAGGTTTGGCTACGGATTTCCATGGAGAGGAAGTGGTTTGCCACCTCTCATGGAAGCTTCCTTGATGATAGGGCTAATCCCATAATTATAGGGATCCCAACTCCCCTTCCTCCTTCTATAAAAGCTTGCCCATTTCCATTGCAAGCTAGTTCCAAAGAGTGGCAGAATTTCTAAGTTCCCAAGAGCTTTCATGCTGCAAAAGCCTTCTTGATTCCCCAAGGCCAAATCCAAGCAAGGAGACTATTGCCAAGTATCCGGAGAGAGAGGCTTGTCCCATCCCTGACAGGCTTTTTCGAGACATGTTGTGCTGACGACCCGCTAAAGGAGAGTGCTGCGTCGAAGCTATGGTTGTATTCTTCTTTTGAATCTTTAATGATAAGCGACTATCGTTTATGGTTCCACTCTTGTTCTTGATCATGTTCATGAGTTATATCCTCTTCAACTGATATAGTTGTATGCATTGGATTTTATGCTTGCGTTTGTGTTGTTTCTTGCATGTGCAGGTGTCCGATCACGGAGATCGTGAGGATTGTGATCTGCCAGGGCAAAGGAACGGGAGCACCACCTCTTCTACAGACGATAGCGTTGGATTCCAGGTAAGCCTTCCTCGCAAGTCGATTTATTTACAATTAGGAACCTGCACTGTAGCGTGTTTGATTGTTGCTAGACCCGATCTGGGCTAGTAGGGATCGCCTCTGTCCGCAGAGGGGATTTACCTCCTCAACAATTTGGTGACTCCACTGGGGACTCAGCTTGTTGTTTGATTTGTAAACTATAGACGGAGTCTGAAGCACAGCCAGATAGCCTTCGAAACGCTTTTGCTAGGCATTAGCGGAGTAGATCAACGCTGCTTCAGTCGATCTCCGGTTTGGTTTACAGACTGGACAACTTAGAGTTTTGTCTTCTCTTTCCAGTTAACTTCTTGGTCTTGCTTGCTTGGTCAACTCTTTGGACTAGATTTTCTTGTTTGTTTGGCTTTGTTTTAGCCTTGCTTTCACTTGTCTGTGTCTGAGATTGCTTGTTTTTTATTTTTCCATAGTAAACTTGGCTGGCGCGCTTTTTAGCGTAACAGTCGCGCCCATTGGCGCAGGTTGCCTGTGTATCACCCGCGCCATTGCCTTTCTGGCGCTAATTTCAAGTTCACAGTCGCGCCAATCCTGTGAGCTATTAGGGTTTGCTGTGTTTCAAGCTTTCTGAGGCTGACTTGTGATTTTGATCTTGATTTTTCGGCTGTTTGAGTGCACTGGAGCCTGGTTTGACTGGTTGGAGCCTCCTTCCTTTGGTTGTTTGCCTATTTCTTTCGATTTTGCATACGAGCCCTAGGGCATCTAGGTGCCTTTGTGAGTCAAGCCTCCCTTGGGAGTTTTTGGTTTCCGTTCGTTCAGTCGGCTGTGGGATTGCTTCCTTGCATTCGTTTGACAATTGTCTATCATATTGTTGCGTTTTTTGAGTGACTGATTTCGTTTTCATTCGAATTTCGCCTCGCTTCATTTTGGGCCTAGATCACACGGCTCATTGGTGTCTTTGGGACTTTTCTTGGTTTTGAGAGACTTTTTGTCGATTTGAGATCTAATTGTTTGTGCCATTGAGTGAAATTTGTTTGTTTTGCTCTCTTAATATCATTTCTCGAATTTCTTCTTATTTGTTTTCGGTTTGTTTAGTGCATCTAGCTATCAAACATTGAAAATAAAAAAAATCTCTTTTGCTTATTGGTTGATTAGTGCAAATTGAAATCTTTTCCATTTTACTAGTATTTAGTGAATTTGAGAGAAAAATTTTTAGTTTCATTAGTTGCATTAGAGATGTCATTGATTGTCTTCTGATTATTTTGTTTGTGTAAAAACTCTCAACTCTTCTGTAGCTAGTTTTCATCGAACAAAATGGTGTACTGTGGCATGTAGTTTTGCATTTAAGAGATTTTTGAGACAGCACATTCGTTAGGGCCTGAAAACTGAAACGTAATTGAAGATCAAATTTAAAATCTACTCAATTTGCACTAAGGCAGCATTGAAATCTAACGAAACATATTTAGAGGTCTAGGCTAGAGACGTGTTCCGGCGTCTTTAAACCTAGTAGCTGTCATTCGCCGTTTGGCTTTAGACAGCGCTAGTACGGACTTGTGCTCCCCGTACCGTCGCGTATATAAAGGGAGACCCCACTAGGTTTCAATCCTTTATCCGTAGGAACCCGAGTCTGCCGCCCTATACCCGTGATACACCGAACATAGCATTCGGAAAGATTGCCTGCACGTATGGAAAGTCCTTGGTTGATTTCTCTTTCATTATTGAAACCAAGGTGTATATTGCAGTTCACGGTTATTTGGTACACCCTTTTGCCTAGTATTCCTGAGCAGTCATTTGATCTTTTCTGACTCCCTAAATTTGAAAAGATCGCCAAGTGCTTGTCCTTTCACGCTTGTGTCAAATCTGAAAGAGATAGAGTCACCTTTTTATCGTTTCTCGACTCTTAAAACATGAAACGGTGAAGTTTCTTATTTTTCAATGTGGTAAAAATTAATCACCCACGATTACATGCCCTCTTAGATTTTGCTTGTTGACCGTTTGATCGTGTGTCTTGACTCTTTTTTAGCCCGTCTGTGTGTTTTTTCTTTTTTCTCTTGTCATTTGCCACAGTGGCGGAACCTTCGGTTTCGTCTACTGGTAGTCCTTACACAGACGATTCGTCAGAGGTGTCACAATCCTCTACTGAACCACAGCAGCCTATTGTTTCCGAGTTTCCTGACGGAGGACCGGTTCTTTCTGAGCAACCCTTTGGGGGACCAGTTGAGTTCGATTGGCCCTTTTCGGACCCTGTGTCTGAATTGAGATTAGGAGCTGATTTCCTTTCTCTTACATCGGGTTCGCCTTTTATAGCTGCTATTTTTCCTCCTAGTCCTCGCCGTCTATTGCGAGATCTAGTGGCAGGCTCAAACATGAGTGATTCTGGTGAGGAAATCCCAATGTATGGTGAAGACTATTAGCTCTTCCCACGAAGATTATTTTCAGGGGACAACTCTGAAACAACTGTCATGTCAACGTCCAGTCCCTCATTACCACTGGGGTACAGGTCCTTGGGTCAGATCATTTCTGCCGCTGCCTCTATGGGAGTGTCAACTCCTTCTCCGAGGCCAGCTGCTCATTCACCGGGGGTGTCTCCTCAGAAGCCCGTTACTTCTGTACCCGTTCGACCCACTGTCTGTGTGGCCGCCTTTACACCCGTTGTCACGGCATCCTCCGCCAGGGCTATGCCATCTCCTGAAGACATTTATTTAGAGACTGCTATACTGGAGAACATATCTCCGGAGGAGTATCGGTTGTCCCTGCAACAGCCAAACCCCGAGGTTGGACCATCCTCCCAAGATCCCAACCGCTCTTACTTTTCGCTCTATGCACAAGATGGTACGCCCGTGTATGCTTTTCTAGGTCAGTATGATGAGCACAGGGACATTTTGTGTCTACCCGCTCCTGAGGCTTACCTCCATGCTCAAGGTTTACCTTATAACCAGGCTTATAACCCGCAAGGGCAACCTTCTCAGTGGCCAAATCAAGCACCTGCTATATCTCATATCTGCTGTGGCAATGGCGTGTTATTATCCCCGCAGCCGTTAAGGGTCACATACGTCCGCAAACACGTACACAGCCCTTCCGGCCAACCTCCGTATGCGCCCCCCACTGCAATAACCGGACCGTATATGGTCCTCGAGGTGATTCAATTTTCAACTAATGCAACCGCAGTATTCCGTTGTTTCTAACGTTGCATATCAGCCGGTGGACCTTCCTATGGTTCTCGCTTCAAAAAACACCGGGTTACTAAAACACTGGATGCAATGATATCGCTGTTAACTGCCCATCCGCATAACCCCGTGTTCGCTCGAGTGGCCAACCTCGGCTCATCCGTACAACCCGGCTCACTGCTGTGTTAGCTCGGTGATGTCCTGGCCATTGCTCATTTGGTGTCAACCTGTTTACCTGTCAACCTCTCAGTCGGGTCAACCTGTTCACTCAGGGCAGCCCGCTCATTCTATTAACCCTGCCCAGCAGCCGATTCATTCGATGCCGCAGCCAAATCAATAGCTGCGCCCTAGTTATCAGGCTCCGCAGGGTTCCACCTATCAGCAGCCAACTCATCCTCAGGGCGGTTATTATCCTCATGGTCAATCTCAACCGAATTATAACCACCCCGGAGGCTCTCAGTACTATCCTCCTCCACCTAGTTATACCTATACTCAGCAGCCAAATCCAAATGCTGCTTATACAGGGCCGAATCCTAACTAGGGTTCACACCCTGGTTATCAAGCCCCACACACTAGTTACCAACATCCAAATCAGTCTGGTTATATGACCTACACCCCCTACGGTCAGAATCCTACAGGACAGAACCCATGGGGGCAAGGATATTCACAACCATTATGGAGTACAGGTACCGGTCCTCATCCCGGGCCTGGCATGCCGGTTAATCCGCCATTGCCGTTCCTGGCTACCTTGGAGTTGTCGGATGTTTCAAAACTGACCAATGATCCGGACGCATATAACCAGATTGCCCCTGGCCCTACTAAGATACTGTGGACGTCTCCCCAAGTTTGAGGGTAAAGCTGGAGAGGACCCCCAAGTGCATGTGATGACGTATCATATTTGGTGTTCGTCTAACTCTTGGGTCGATGATTCAATTCGTCTGCGCCTCTTCCAGCGCACTTTGACTGGAGCTGCTGCTAAGTGGTACATAGAGTTATCTCGTGGCATCTTCCAAGATTTCAATACACTCGTTAGTTATGATGGCTATCTCAAGCGGCGACTTCCCCACAGGATAAAGCCACTCACATTTCTGATCACATTCATGAGTGGTGGCGCTGTCGTAGGCTGATCAAGTTTCATATACCTGATCAGATACTGACTTACTGGTTCACTACCTCCTTCGTGAATAAAATCGCCCAAGATATTGGGATGGGAGTGTGTGTGATGGAGGAACAAGCCATTGCGCGTGCCCAATATCTGGATCTTGTATATTCTCAGTCCGGCACACTTTATGATATCTTGCCTGATGCCCCACGGTCCAAAACCTCTAAGGCTCCACCTACCCCCGCAGTGGATGGTGTCATTGGTTCTGTATCTCAAAATTTGAAGAAATCTTCGAATGGGAAGCAGAATTCTAATTCTTCCAACAATACTCCTGCTAATCCCGCCCCATCAGATTTTGGCAAAACCGCGGAGGTCAACGCCGTTCAGGCCAATCCTATGGAGAAAGCCTCCAAAGGGAAAAATAAGGGCAAAGGTAAATCCAAATCCAATGCCCCGAGGCCAGAATCCAAATCTCATATTGAGGATGGTTCTCAGCGTAAACCGAGGTACCCCTGCCTCATTTGCGAAGGAGACCATTATACTAAGGATTTTCCACGACGATCCGAAGTTAGTCAACTTCTCAAGGGCTCAAAAGGGACTCCGGCAGTTCTTAAAGAGCCATTCCCATCTCAGCAGACCCAGATGGTTGAACAGCCGTCACCATCTGCACCATTTGGGTCCCAAGTTTTCATGATGAAGGTTGTTGCACCTATTTTTGTCGCTACGCGTTCGAAGGACTACAACGAATCGCGGCAGGCACCCGGGAAGGTAGTTGTGGATGGACTGCCTCCCCCACCTGTCTCCAGTTCGTTGGAAATCGAGAAGCCTACTCCTAAACCCATTGTGAAGCCACCTTCTAAAGGTGTTCTTCGAAGATATTCTTATAATCTGAATGCTCGTGCTGCTCAACACTATAGCATTGTTGAGGATTTGGCACAGGCACCTTTTGCTATGTCTGCACTAGAAGTTCTTCAAAGTTGTCCTTCGCAATGGAAGGCTTTATTGTCTGCAATCGGTGGCATTGATCCCACCGATTCGAGTCTTCTCACCTTCGATTTAGAGAATTTCTCCCCCCGACTTCCACATCAGATAGCTCTTGTTATTCAAGTCAGGATTAACGATCTTAACATCCATAGGGTCGTTGTGGATGAAGGTGCTTCTACCTGCGTCATGTAATCTGCTTGCTGGAAAGCCATTGGCTCTCCAGCCCTTGCGTCATCTCCCAATGCCCTCGAGGCATTTGATGGTCGGGAATCCAAACCCCTGGGTGTTCTCGAGAATTTAGCGATCACTTTACAGGGGAAGACTGTCAACGTGGAAGTAGAAGTAGTCGACGCCAAGCTCAAATACAACATACTTCTTGGCCACAGCTGGACCCATGCCATGCTATGCGTGCCATCCACCGTCCTTCGACTTCTTAAGTTCCCTCACAAGGGAAAAATAGTCACGGTGGATCAGTTGTCCTTCTTCACCTCTACTTCTGAGAACAACGTACCATATGTGGATCAGATTCCGAATCCCCCTGACAGTGTAGGACTCGGTCTCTTCAAATACCTCGTCCTCATGGGCATCTTTCCCACACCACCACTGCACACTACTCAAGTTAACATGATTTCCAGGTCCGATGACCCCTGGCTTATTCCTATGCCTGAGCAGGTGTTCGAGTTTGGAGAATCAATATCCTTGACTCCAGTAGAGATCAGCTACTGTGAAATTGTTGCCGCATCTAATCCTCCACCTCCCCAGCATGCTCCTTTGAGCATGGCCCTAGATTTTTACTCTCAATCCCCCTGGCTTGGTCAGGCCGATTCGCCTGATCCTCTCAAAGAGAATTTTCCTTCCGATGAAGCCATCATTGAAACTATGTCTCTCGAGGAGCTGCCTTGGGGCGATGGACATCATCGTTCCTCTTTTATGCCCAACTTGGGGGCAATGTCTGAATGTATGGAGCGTTATGCATCTCAGGTTCCTACTACTCCTCTTCAAACGCCCATTTTGACGCATGAGGTCTTTTTAGAGGGAAACCTAAGTAATATCACTCAAACCATCCTGATCAACATCTTTGTTAAACCAGGGATAGTTGAGAATATTCACGTGGGAGTGACTTGTTCTCCTGATGAGATTCAAGTCTATACTGATCTTTTCAAAGAATTCAGAGATGTGTTCGCCTGGTCCTACGAGGAAATGTCGGGGATTGATCCCAGTATCGTAGTGCATGAGATTCCAACCTATCCGGGTGCGAAACCCATGCGTCAACTCTTACGCCCCATGCATCCTCAGAAAGCCGCTGCAATTAAGGCAGAAGTTGAAAAACTTCTGAACATGGGCTTTATTTATCCCATCCCCCTCATAGAATGGGTTTCTAACATTGTTCCTGTTGATAAAAAGCAGGGTACTATTAGGGTCTGTGTTGATTACCGCGACATCAATCGCGCCTGTCCAAAAGATAACTATCCCACTCCGTTCATAGACCAGATTATCGACGAATGTGCTGGAAGTGAGATTTATTCTTTAATGGATGGTTTCTCAGGGTATAATCAGATCAATATTGCACCAGAGGATTAGCATAAGACTACATTCATCTATCTGTGGGGTACTTTCGCGTATAAAAAGCTCCCGTTCGGCTTGAAGAACGCTGGAGCCACTTTTCAGCGTGCGATGTCTTATGATTTCCATGACATTCGCCATATCGTTCAGCCTTATCTGGACGACTTGCCAGCTCATTCAGCTGGGCGAGAGGATCACCCTGAACACCTCCGCTAGATTTTCCTCCACTGTAGGTGCTAAAATATTAGGCTCAATCCTCATAAGTGCGTCTTCTGCGTGGATTCTGGCCGTCTTTTGGGATTCATAGTCTCCAAAGATGGAATTCGCCTTGACCCTTTAAAATTTGAGGCTATCATTAACCTCCCATCACCCTCCTCGTTATATCAGTTACAGAGTCTGCAGGGAAAAGCGAACTTCCTTCGACGCTTTATCCCGAACTACGCGGAGGTGGCTAAAGGATTCACGCGCCTATTAAAGCAGAATGTTCCCTTCCATTGGGATGAAATTGCTTAGTGTTAGGACCTCAATATGTATCATTTTTACTATATATTTTGACACCACCTTACCTTTATAACCATGTTTAAAAAGGATTCCATCATCATTTTCATTCACTTTATCCAAAGGTATATAAAATCCTCTTCTTTACTATATGTTTAATCTGTTTACATATAATTCCATATTACTCTTATATTTTATCATTAATCAAAGTAGATTTTTGCTAACATAGGTCTAAAAGATCGCAGATAAGTTATATGCTGTGCTGGAACAATCGGCCGTTGCTGAAACAGTCGACTCCGTTGCTGAAACAGCCAACAGACACGCAAATTCCGTCACTATCCGTAATTTGCGATTCTGGAAGAGTATTTTTTGGAACAATGGAAACAACATGAAGACGTGGTTACACGGATTATTCTGAAGATAGTACTCTTTTTGTATCTGTTGTAACAATATCTTTTTATGGAAGAACAGAATAGCCTGTTTTAAGAAAGAAGAACAGATTTGGGATAAACGTAGATTTGCTCTCATGTAATTGTAAGAGATGTCTCCTCTTTAAAAAGAGGAGACATCATCATTAGAGGGGAGTTCGAGTTTGAAAGCTAGAGGAGAACATTGTGTTTGAGAGAACTGGAGCTAGACTCCATTTGTAATGTATCATTTCTTTTGACAGATGAATAAAAGTTCCTTTTGAGCGCTCCAATTTAATTCTTTCCCTGGGGAATCTTGTGAGAGGGAAAGGGCCCGCCTTCCTCACAAGATTCACCCATCTGTTCCTGTAGTTTGTTTGATTTCTTTATGATATTCGCACTTTACTTTAATTCTGTTTGCTGAAACACCAGTTACACAGTTCTGTAGTTTATTGAGCATTCTATTTCTTTTAACGTTGCATGTGTTTAGTACATTCATTCTTAAGAAGTTAAGAGATCTATTTCTGTTAATTGTTTGAATGTATGATTGATGCTGGGAAGCAGGTGCTGAAGGTTCCTGTACAAAGGAATAGGGTCTTGTTTCCATTGATTGCCTTTCTTTTTCTGCAGTGTGATTAGAAACAGGAGACAGGTGCTGAAGGTTCCTGTTCATGGGAATAGGGTCCTGTTCTCTTGAGTTATCTTTTCTACAGAGTGATTAGTGTCAGGAAGCAGGTGCTGAAGTTCCTATTTAAAGGAATAGGGTCCTGTTCCTATTATGGTTGATTGGTTTCCTTTCCTGCAGATTGATTTTCCTTTATTTGGATTCTAAACTGCAATCTAGGAATTACTTCTGCTATAACATAAGTGACTTCAGCTTTGATTAAACAGAGTGTGAATAATTAGATTTGTATGATTGATAATTGTGTGGCTTTTTACTACAACATTGTTTTTGCTTTTGAAATTGAGCATATCCAGTGCGTGATTGTCTTTGGAATAAAAAGACTTCCTCGGGTTGACAATTTATGTGGAGCTTGAATTGTGAAAACAATTAAAGCGACCAAAATTTTGGCACCGTTGCCGGGGAAGGCAATTATATATTTCAAAAGCATTAATATTTTCTTTTTAAATGTGCAGATTGTATGAGAGGACGCGGAAACCAGAAGAAAACTAACCCC
Source organism: Pinus albicaulis (assembly GCA_034641835.2). Taxonomy (NCBI): domain Eukaryota; kingdom Viridiplantae; phylum Streptophyta; class Pinopsida; order Pinales; family Pinaceae; genus Pinus; species Pinus albicaulis. The sequence goes on along the minus strand of CM076578.1, from coordinate 1,967,627,345 downwards.
ACAGGTGGCAAAGGCAAAGGAAGGGGAGGAAGAAAGACTTTCATTGCAGCACTCCCCTCAATCGGATTACAAAACAGAGGAAGTTGTGGGTCCTGAAAACATAGAAGAGCCGGTGATTAAAGAACCAGCAGTCAGTGCTGGAGAGTCAGAAGAAAGTGCTAGCAAATCAGCAGAGCACGTTGAGGAAATAATAGAGAGTATTGGACGACCAGTGGAAAACATTGAGGAGCCAGTAGAAGATCTTGACGATCGAGCAAGTGCAGTAGGAGAACAGAAAATGGAAGGAAACAATGAAGACTTCTTTGGTGGAGGACATGTAGATCCTGAAGGAGAAGGAAAGGATGAAAATTCTCTCTCTACCTTGGGATTTCCTATCAGTGATCTCCCTATAGGAACAACTCCTATGAAAAACATTCCATTGTCAGCTTTACCTAACTTCCATGGTTTATCCTCTGAAGATCTGGATGAATTTCTTTTTGAATTTGATATATTATGCAAAAGTTATGATTATGTTACTAATGCTCAAAAGTTGAAACTGTTTCCAACAACATTAAAAGGAAATGCTTTAAGATGGTTCATGAGCCTTGGGAGTCAGGTAATCACAACATGGGAGCAGATGAAACATAAATTTCTGCTTAAATATCAAGACTACTGTCAGACGAGAGAAAATAAGGATGAACTATTCAATATGGCACAAAAGCCGGACGAGAATCTGGAGGACTATGTAGAAAGGCTGCAGTACAATATACAGAGATCTGATCATCCGAATATAAGTAAGGAAATTCGCAAAACAATATTACTTAGAGGTTTAAGGGATGATTGTTTAGACATGTTAAACATGCTTGGTAAGGGAGATATATCTAAAGAATCATATGATGAGATTGTTGAACTTTCTAAGAGGTGTTCAAGGGGAGCTGCAAGGAACAGAGTAAGTAATAGAGATCCCACCTATTCAAGAGTGCAGAAATCAGCCAGTGGGGGAGAAACAAGAGCTGAAATAGGTAATTTACTTGAAGAATTTAAAACTGAGATGTTAAGTTCTTTTGCTTCACAAATTGACACTTTGCAGGTTAAGAAGAAGCAGGCTGAAGCAAAAGCAACTCTGGCTGTCTTTTGCCCGAAGTGCAGAGACAAACATCCACTGAGGGAGTGCCCATTGGAAAAAATACCAATCTGCACCCTTTGTGAGAAAGATCATGAAACAAAACAATGTCCATCTCTACCAGGAATAAAGGCATCATTGCAGCCAACGGAAGAAGAAGCTGAAGCAGTTTACTTGCTAACTTAAAGAAGACAATGGCAACCAAAAAGACAAGGTATGAACTCTAGTATGCCATTTAATCGTTGGAATAATTATTCTGCTTTCGGTCAAACAAATTACCCTCCCTTTAATCAAATGCAATACCCACCCTTTAATCAAATGAATTTCCCACCCATGCAACAATCAAACCCTCCCTTTGTTGATCCTACAATGTGGACTCCTCGGCCTCCACAGCAGCCATCTTCTTTTAACCCTTGGAATTCAAATTGGAGAAGCCAACAACTCCCGTATCCAAATCAATTGCCTCAATTCCAACAACCACTTCCTCTGCCATCAAATGCTCCGCCAAATAACCAAATGAGACCCCAACTACCTATGCAACCAAATCCTAACCCCAATAATAAAGTTGTGCAGTCATTGATATTCAGAATCGGTCTATATTTCCTACTATGCAATGTAATGATATTCATTTGAGATCCCGGAAAATAGTAGAGCCTATTATTGATGATATAACTTCTTCTGATTCTGATAAAGAGGAAACTGAGAAACATAAGAAAGCACAACCACCCTCTAACAAGGGTATTGAAATAACAGAACCACCATTCCCCGAGCGTTTGGTTTTAACTAGAACGCCTGAAACACCTGCTTTTAATATTTTAGGGGAATTGCAAAACTTGTATGTTAAAATTCCACTTTTACAGGCATTAAGAGATGTACCAATTTATGCCAGAACAATAAGGGATATTTGTGTTAAGAAACTTGGTAGGAAAACTAAAGATCCCCTTATAGTACATGTGATGGGTGATTTATCTGCATTAATGTCCGGAAAAACCCCTCCTGTGAAATATGGTGACCCCGGCCATCCTACCGTGACAGTTCAAATTGGTAAAACAATGATTCCTAAAGTTTTGGTAGATTTAGGTGCTGCAATAAACATAATGAATCTTGAAACTTCACAATTGTTACAGCTGAATAACACAATCAGAGATACACCTACCATTCTAGAGTTGGCTGACCGTTCTACAATTAAACCTGAAGGAGTTGTTGAAGATCTACTTATCTCAGTTGAATCCTGGAATTACCCAGCTGATTTTGTTGTATTGCGGACTAAAACAAAGCTGGGGGGACATCCTTTAATTCTGGGGAGGCCATGGCTGGCCACAGCTGATGCCTTTATCAGTTGCAGATCTGGTTCAATGACAATTTCTAATGGTTATGAAACCAAACAACTTACTCTTTATCCTCATGCTACACCCATAATTAATAATGAAGATTCTATGTGGATGGATTATGATGATAATGCTATTCAGCCCATTTTAACTATTGGACAAGCCTTAACTCTTAAAGACAATACAGAGGATGAAATAATTAATAATTTTATTTGTGAACCTTCCTCTGTAATTGCTGAAACACACAATCAATTAACTGCAATTTTTGAAACAGATACCCAAGAAAAGATTGAATCTGAAGACTTATCTCAGACATTAACCACCATCTCATCTAAAAGCATAACAGTTGAAATTGAACCTGGCAAGACATTAAACATAAATCCTGATCTAACAGTTGTTGAAACATAGCAGTTAATGAAGTTATTACATGAAAATAAGGAAGCATTTTCATGGGATTACACGGATATGAAAGGAATCTCTTCTGAACTATGTACTCACCGAATTTACATTAAAGAGGGATGCCGACTAGTCTGTCAACCCCAAAGACGAATGAACCCTAATTTACGAGAAATTGTTAAAGAAGAACTTCAGAAATTGCTTAATGCAGGATTTATATACCCCATATATGACAGTGAATGGGTTTCCCCATTGGTAATTGTCCCTAAGAAAAATGGGAAATGGAGAGTATGTGTTGATTACAGAGCCTTGAACAAAGCTACTCAAAAGGATCACTTTCCTTTACCTTTCATTGATCAGGTGTTGGATAGTCTGGCAGGGAAGAAATTATTTTCTTTTCTAGATGGATTCAGTGGGTATAATCAGATTAGAATTTCACCCCAAGACCAGGACAAGACCACTTTCACTAGCCCTTGGGGAACTTTTGCTTATAGATTTCTTCCATTTGGGCTATGTAATGCACCAGCAACTTTTCAGAGGGCTGTTATAGGAATCTTTTCTGATATGCTGAATGACTCTATGGAAATATTTATGGATGATTTTACTCCTTATGGTGTGTCTTTTGAAGATGCATTACAAAATCTTGAAAAGGTACTTAAACGATGTATACAAGCTCACCTCTCCCTAAGTACTGAAAAATGTCATATGATGATGAGTGAAGGAGTAGTGCTTGGACATTTTATTTCATCTCAAGGTATTCAGGTAGATCCATCTAAAGTATTGGTCATTCAGAATCTTTCTGTTCCAAAAACACAAACTGATGTGAGAAGTTTCTAGGACATGCTGGATACTACAGAAGATTTATTAAAGATTTTTCTAAGATAGCTTCTCCATTATTTGTGTTGCTTATGAAAAATGCTGAATTTAAGTGGACTAATTCTTGTCAGAAAGCTTTTGAAGAACTCAAGCATCAGTTATCTACTGCTCCTATTTTGAGGGGACCTGATTGGGCCCTCCCTTTTCATATATCTTCTTATGCTTCAGACACTGCAATTGGAGCTGTCTTGGGACAAGAGGAAAATCATCTTCCTTATGCTATCTACTTTATCAGTAAGAATATGACCCCTGCTGAGCTTAATTATACAGTTACCGAAAAGGAGTTTCTTGCAGTAATTTATGCCATTAATAAATTTCGACACTATATCACTGGTTATTCTACTTTTGTGCACACTGACCACTCGGCTATTAAGTATTTAATGAACAAATCTGTTACAAATGCTAGAGTTACTAGATGGCTATTATTACTGCAGGAATTTGATATCACAATTGTAGATCGACCTGGTAAAGAAAATGTGGTGGCTGATTTCCTTTCACGGTTAAAAACTGACAATGATATTCCAGTAGATGATTCTTTTCCTGATGAGTATTTGTTTGCAGTTTCTGCTCACTCTCCATGGTATGCAGATATTGCTAATTATTTGGTTGCGGGAAAATTACCATCACACCTGTCATACAGAGAAAAGAGAAGAATTGTTCAACAAAGTGCCAGGTATAGCTGGATAAGTGGGTGTCTTTTCTACACAGGGCTTGATCAGGAAATCCGAAGATGCATTAGGGAAGATGAAGTGTATGACATATTGAAAGCTTGTCATGATGGCCCTTGTGGAGGGCATTTTGCTGATAAAAGAACAACACACAAAATTTTGAGGATGGGTTACTATTGGCCCTCATTATTTAAGGATGCAAAGAAATATGTGAGGGCTTGTGACAACTACCAGAGAATGGGTCAACCCAATCATAGAGATCAAATGCCATTAAACCCCCAGGTAGTTTCTAAACCATTTGAAAGATGGGCCTTGGATTTCATAGGACCCATTAATCCTCCATCCAATCAAAGAACTTATATATTAGTCTCTACAGACTATATGAATAAATGGGTGGAGGCCAAAGCACTTATTAGAGCCAATGAAGAAGCTGTCCTAGCTTTCTTATTTGAAGAAATATTCACTAGATTTGGAATTCCTAGAGAGCTAGTTACAGATGGAGGACCTCCATTCAATTCTCATGGTTTTAAGTCTACCCTTCAGAAATATCATATTCATCATAGAATGACTACACCATACCACCCCCAGGCCAATGGGTAGGTGGAAAGCACAAATAAAGTATTAGAAGCCATTCTAACTAAAACAATGAAGGATAACTGGAAGGATTGGTCTCAAAGGCTCCCTGAAGCACTATGGGCTTACAGAACTACCTGGAGAAACACTACGGGTTTTTCTCCCTATGAATTGGTTTATGGTAAAAATGTTGTTTTTCTTGTGGAATTTGAAATTAAAACTCTAAGAACTGCTTTAGCTGTTAATCTTGATTTGACTGATGTGCAGACAGCTAGGTTGCAGCAGCTTCTTGAATTGGATGAAAAGAGATTAGATGTCATTCACCAAACAACCATGATTCAACAACAAAGAATGAAGTGGCATGATAAAATTATCAAACACAAGCAGTTCCAAAAAGGTAATTGGGCCTTATTGTATGACTCTCGGTTTGAAAATTTTCAGGGTAAGCTACGTACACGTTGGCTTGGACCATATGAAGTAGATGCTGTTTTTTCTAATGGAACAGTAAGACTTCTCACAATTTATGATTCTAAAACACCTCTACTAGTCAATGGTCATAGGCTTCGTTTATACCAGCGCCCTGTTTCTAAAGAGGATTTCAAGACTGCTTGCATGACTGATATACATTATCTTTTTCTAGGGGAGTCTTCTGCTCCTCACAGCATTTAATTTTTTGCACTGTTTTTTAGTATTAGATTAGATTAGATTTAAAACTAATAATCCATGTCAAGGGTTGGCATATTACAATTGAATTTTGCAGATTCTGGAAAAGCTTATTAAGGAGGACAGATTCATCATAAGAAGATCTGAAGCTTCAATCACAGAAGCTTGTTCCCTTCATTTCAACCCATTTCCTAGCAATATCCCTTCATCCCATTTCTACATTATTTCCCTTTTTCCATTTTTCCCACTTCTACCATTCCTGAAATATCATCCTTCAGCTAGTATTTCCCATTCCTTACTGCTGAAATTATCCCTTATCAAATACTTCCCCCACTCGTTTTAAACCCAAGTCGTTATATCCCATTTTCCTGATTTTCCCCTTTGCTGAAACACCAGTTTCAGCAACATGTCATTCATTTTTCCGTTGCTGAAACACCAGTTTCAGCAACCTGTCATTTATCTTTTCATCATTAAAACATCATTTCTTTCCTCTGCTATACAAGCTTTTCAGTTCTCCACTTTTACTCTTCAGATCCTTTGGGTGAATATTATTCAGTACTGAGCAGATCCTGATATGCTCCTGTTCTACATTTCAGAGAAATCTACATATTCTTCCATTAATATCAAGCCATTATGAAGCACTCTATACTTCGAATTTTAAAGACAAAGGTAAAAATATAAGGTATGCGGTTTTTATGTAATGCAGTTAAATCATATTTTAAAGAGAGGATCTTGCTCATAATGACTACAATCTCCACATGCTTAAATATCATTGCACCATACGTAGGGGGGGGGGGGGGAATTTCGAAAACTGAATAATCATTTCACATCATCCAATCCTCCGTCATTCTTCATAGCCATTTCCGCCATCATTGAGACTCCATAACCTCTGTTGCAACAATTAGCTTGACCAAAGCCTGTGTTTCTGTTCTCTGCGCCTCTGCATGTGACTCAAGCTAGTAGTTATGGGAGGGTCGGCTATCAGACACGAGCCTGGTTCGATAACTCTTCTTCAATTGTTCCCGGAGGTCTATCAAATCTTTCAACAAGCAGGATGGACGACATACTTCGAAAGGTTAGGAGAATTTGATCAGCAGCAAGTTTTAGAGTTCGCACAGAATCTTCAGGGGAATTATTCAGTGGTTCAAGGGGTCCGAATTTCAGTAACAGAGGAGGACATAGCTCAAGTTTCAGGTTTTCCGGTTATAGGGGCTCGCTGGTTCAGTAGGAAGCAAGTGATTTTAAATGCACAGCAAGATTTTCTTCTTCCAGATGAACCGGTTGAACTTAAAGGCTGCGGTATAAGTCTGCATTCGCTACCTCGACCATGGCCAACAGTAGCAGAATTCATCAAGCATTACTTGACATGCGAAGGGCGTTACCAGGTAGTCTACCAACACGACTTCGTTTTGATGAATCATTTAAGGCATGGTCGATTAGTTAATATTCCCTATTATCTGCTTGGTTGTATCAAAAACATGTCACATTATTGCAGACGGGTTAAATTCCCATTGTTATCCCTTACCCATCATCGTTTATGCCAATTATTAATTCAGAGGGGTTTTTCTCAGCAAAACCCCCCTCTGAATAATCTAATTCTCATTCCCCATCAAGCCGAAATTCCCCAACAAGCCGGAAGTTCCCAAGAAACTCCTGAGAGTCCTTATGAAGGGCAACTGGACGATATCCCAGACTCCCCAGTAATTCCATCCTCAGAGCCAGTTGACCTACCCCCAAGTTCGTCCCACTTAGTAAAGTCACCCCTTCCCACTATTCCTATCCCTAGCGACGACTCTCCAACACCCCCACCTACTCATAAAAGAAAGAGACGAACCCCAACAGTCTCTGTCTCAAAACGACGAACAAGGGCCACATTCCAAATTTTCACTTCTTCCGAAAGCCCTTCCCCCAGAAAAGAATCTTCCCCTACAAAGAAAAGGAAAGACAGTGACTTCTTTGCTTTCCTACCAAAAAGGAAAATGAAAATGACTGTTGAAACAGGAGTTACTCCCATTTCCCCTGACCCCGCCACTATTCTGTTAAAACTTCAATCCTCACCCCCATTTCAAATTCCCCAACCCGTCTCATCCGGTGGCACTGCCACACAAGAACCAGTGCCCCGGGATAACATGACATCGTTTATGGCTCAAACAGTGACTGCCACACAAGAACCAGTCACTTACCCAGAGGCTGAAACACAAGAACCAGCCACTATGGTACAAGAATCATACACCAAGCATGATAATACAGGGAAACCAGCTGTAGCTACTCCACAAGAACCAGCTACAGCTGTGGATCAGCAGGAAACCCCAGCAGAATCAACCAGCACACAGGGTTCACACACTATGGCATCTTTATTGGAGGAAAATGAGTTTTTGAAGTCTGAACTAGAAGCCTATAAGAATGAATTAATCATGGCACGAGAAGCCTTTGATAGAGAATTGAATCTCTACATGCTAGCACACACAGCATCAGCACAAAATAGGGATCCATGCAGAGAATACATGTGCCATGAGTGTGGTAATATTTACCAGCAGGCAGGGTACAAAGTAGTCAAAATTCAGGTATCTGAGGCATCTACATCAGCTGCAATTAAAGAAGAATGCCCTACTGCTCCACAAGAACCAGTAGGGCTCTCAAAAAGTTTGGAAAAAGAAACTAAACCACAGATATCTCGCCCTATGCTAGTCAGCTCAGCCACTCAGACAGTACCCCAACCACAGATATCTTGCCCTGAGCTAGTTAGCTCAGCCACTCAAACAATGCCTCAACCACATATATCTAGCCCTGAGTTAGTCAGTTCAGCCACTCAGACAATGCCCCAACCCAGTACTTCTAATGCCGGGACACAGACCCTGCCATGGAAACAATTAGAACTTATGAACAACTGGAAGAAACAATATGCTGTAGATCAAGATAAAATATTACAGCAGCATAAGTTAGCATGGCAGAATCACATGTATGCCAACTGGGATATTTGGGAACAGACATTGCAACAGCTCAGGGATTCCAAGAAAGAAGTCAAGGAATCAAAGGAAAAGTTGGTTTTGATGTTTTCATTAGTGAAAAAGTTGATGGCTACCCGAAAACCCTCTGTGAATTATTCTCTCTTCCTTTCTGAACGTTTGGTTTATTTTCAATTGAAGGCAATAAAGGATGGCAGACCTCATGAATTTCTTACTGCGGAACAATTTGTTAAGACTTTTGCTGAGGCCCCTGAAAGTGACCAACATTTGTTGTGCGAACTTTATCTCCATAACGAGGCCATGCGTGAGAATAGAAGAATCAATCTCACTCCAATTGTAGGTGATGTACAAATAAGGGCATTTGTTTCATTCCTGGCCAATCAGCTCACCTGGAAAACTGCGTTTATTGCAAGTAGTCATAATGAGGAGAATAGGCTCCTTTGGATTAGACCAGAACCTTTAAGTCTGGCCATGTTTGTAGCACAATATCACCAATTCTTGCGAAAGCCAGGAATGCATAGGTACATATAACAACTACAGGCTTCAACACTTTTAAAGTGTCAACAGCAAATTAGAGTAAAGGAGGCTGCTGCATTGAAGGCCAACACTATGTTTTGGCAGCAGTCATGTAAGGAAAGACAAGACTATCACCCTTTTAGCCCTGATAATCTTCAAGCTGCACTTTCCAGGGTACCTAATTACATCAGATGTATTCGGCATTGTGGAGAAAACTGGATTGGTTACCATTTTCATTTTCCAATTCTATGGATGCCTTCAGAGAAATATCAGTGTCACTATCAATTGGTTGATAGAGATGAAGCTGTAGCATGGCAGCAATTGCAGAACAATCGAGGATTCTGAGCTCCGACTGAAGCCACCTTCTCCATATAATTCCATATTACTCTTATATTTCATCATTAATCGAAGTAGATTGTTGCTAACATAAGTCTAAAAGATCGCAGATAAGTTATATGCTGTGCTGGAACAATCGGCCGTTGTTGAAACAGTCAAACTTCGTTGCTGAAACAGTCGACTCCGTTGCTGAAACAGTCGACTCCGTTGCTGAAATAGCCAGCAGACACGCAAATTCCGTCACTATCCGTAATTTGCGATTCTGGAAGAGTATTTTTTGGAAAAATGGCAACAACATGAAGACGTGGTTACACGGATTATTCTGAAGATAGTACTCTTTTTGTATCTGTTGTAACAGTATCTTTTTATGGAAGAACATAATAGCCTGTTTTAAGAAAAAAGAACAGATTTGGGATAAACGTAGATTTGCTCTCATGTAATTGTAAGAGATGTCTCCTCTTTAAAAAGAGGAGACATCATCATTAGAGGGGAGTTCGAGTTTGAAAGCTAGAGGAGAACATTGTGTTTGAGAGAACTGGAGCTAGACTCCATTTGTAATGTATCATTTCTTTTGACAGATGGATAAAATTTCCTTTTGAGCGCTCCAGTTTAATTCTTTCCCTGGGGAATCTTGTGAGAGGGAAAGGGCCCGCCTTCCTCACAAGATTCACCCGTCTGTTCCTGTAGTTTGTTTGATCTCTTTATGATATTCGCACTTTACTTTAATTCTGTTTGTTGAAACACCAGTTACACAGTTCTGTAGTTTATTGAGCATTTTATTTCTTTTAACGCTGCATGTGTTTAGTACATTCATTCTTAAGAAGTTAAGAGATCTATTTATGTTAATTGTTTGAATGTATGATTGATGCTGGGAAGCAGGTGCTGAAGGTTCCTGTACAAAGGAATAGGGTCCTGTTTCCATTGATTGCCTTTCTTTTCCTGCAGTGTGATTAGAAACAGGAGACAGGTGCTGGAGGTTCCTGTTCATGGGAATAGGGTCCTGTTCTCTTGAGTTATCTTTTCTACAGAGTGATTAGTGTTAGGAAGCAGGTGCTGAAGTTCCTATTTAAAGGAATAGGGTCCTGTTCCTGTTATGGTTGATTGGTTTCCTTTCCTGTAGATTGATTTCCCTTTATTTGGATTCTAAACTGCAATATAGGAATTACTTCTGCTATAACATAAGTAACTTAAGCTTTGATTAAACAGAGTGTGAATAATTAGATTTGTATGATTGATAATGGTGTGGCTTTTTACTACAACATTGTTTTTTCTTTTGAAATTGAGCATATCCAGTGTGTGATTGTCTTTGGAATAAACAAACTTCCTCGGGTTGACAATTTATGTGGAGCTTGAATTGTGAAAACAATTAAAGCGACCAACAGGGGAGAAGTGCATCTTCCTTGGATATTGTGAAGAATCCAAGAGATATAGATTATATAACCCATCCACAAAGAAATTTGTTATAAGCAGAGATGTGCAATTCATAGAAGAAGAAGCATGGGATGGAAGCATTGAGAAAATAGTCAATGCCAAAATTTGTTTGTCTCATGATGAAGATGAGGAAGATGTGGCTGAAAAGAACACCTCATCGGTAGCACTACCTCCACCAACACAAGGACAACATCGGACACCACAAGCTCGAGTAAGAATACCCTTGAGAAGAAATGATAGTGCTTCTCCAAGCACACCACATGGAGCTGATTTAAGTGGTTCTTCAAGCACAGCTACACCAAATGAAATAGGAACCAAATTTAGAAATTTAAATGAAATCTATGAGCAAGAAGCAGAAAATGAAGGAATGAAATCTTTATTTGCTTTATATTGTCATGTTGATGATCCTATTCATTTTGAAAAAGCTATAAAAGATAAGAAATGGATAGAAGCTATGGATGAAGAAATGAATGCAATAGAGAAAAATAAAATATGGGAATTGGTTGATCTCCCAAATGGCAAGGAAGTCATTGGATTAAAGTGGGTCTATAAGATCAAAAAAAATGCTGAAGGTAAGATTGAAAGGCACAAGGCCAAACTTGTTGTCAAAGGCTATAAGCAGCAACATGGAAGAGACTATGAGGAAACTTTTGCACCAGTTGCAAGAATGGAAACAGTGAGAGCAGTGCTGTCCATAGCAACAAAAAAAAAATGGAAGGTTTACCAAATGGATGTAAAATCAACATTCCTAAATGGAGTTTTAATGGAAGAGGTTTATGTTGAACAACCTCTTGGATATGAGAAAAAGGGCCAGGAGCACAAAGTTTGCAGATTGAAGAAAGCTCTTTATGGGATGAAACAAGCACCAAGAGCATGGTACAGTAGGATAGATTCCTATCTACTAGAGAATGGGTTTGAAAAATGTGAAGGAGAACCGACATTATACATCAAGGAGAAATATGGTAAGATGCTCATTGTTGTTTTGTATGTTGATGATGTGATATTCACAGGTAATGATGATTCCCTCATTGAAAATTTTAAAACAGTCATGAAGGATGAATTTGAAATGACTGATATGGGATTTCTGAGATACTTCTTAGGAATAGAAGTAGAGAAAAATGAAAATGGGATTTTTATTTCTCAAGCTAAATATGTAAATGAAGTTTTGGAAAGATTTAACATGCAGGATTGCAAGGCAGCAATTACTCCCATAGTAATGGGATTGAAACTCAGCAAAGATGACAGCAACAAGGATTTTGATCCTAGTTTATACAAGAGCATAGTTGGCATCCTCATTTATTTGACTGCAACTAGGCCTGATATTATGCATGCTGTTAGTTTAATTTCCAAATTTATGGAAATGACAAAAGAAGCACATTGGCAAGCAGCAAAAAGAATTTCGAGGTATGTGAAAGGAACTAAGAGGTATGGTATTTTGTATACTACTTCAAAAAATTCTGAGTTGATTGGATATACTGACACTGATTGGGCTAGAAGTATAGATGACCAGAAAAGCACATCTGGTTATGTTTTTCATATGGGTTTAGGAGCCATTTCATGGGCTTCTAAGAAATAGCCTATTGTAGCATTATCTACAACAGAGGCAGAGTATGTGGCAGCTACAACAACAGTGTGTCAAGTAGTTTGGATGAGAAGAATGTTGAGGAGTTTATGTCAAGAATAAGTAAAAGGGACAGTGATTTATTGTGACAATAGCTCAGTCATAGCATTTTCAAATAATTCTGTGTTTCACAAAATAACTAAACACATAGATGCCAAGTTTCACTACATCAGGGAATTGGTGAACAATGGAGAAATTTTTTTACAGCACTGTAGAATAGAGGAGCAGTTTGCAAACATTCTAACAAAGCCATTGGGGCAAAAGAGTTTTTAATATTTGAGGAAATTCTTGGGTATGACAGATAACCCAGTAGTTGAATTTAAGGGGGAGTGTTGAAAATATTAAAGTCACTTGCAAAACCCCATGCAGGTAGAAACAGAGTACAATAGGGGCAGCAGAGCTTGAGTGCACACCATGGTGTATTCAACAGACTTTAAATGGAGTTGTAAGGATGAATTTATGTTTTATGGCCGTAGCCAACTTATCAGAGGAGCATTGAAGAAATTCGTGGTTCAACCACGCAACAACAGAGCTTATTAAAGAAAAGTCTTATCAAGCGTAAAAGCCCTCACCAACCAAACAAAAAGATTTTTTGTTCAACACGCCAAGTCTTTTGAGTTTATGAAAGGGCCACGTCATGGTGGTCCCCACCAGTCATCCGCAAATAGTCCATTGCCAAACTTGCGAAACGATGTGGTCCCCACCACCATCGCACATCGCAATAGCCAAATGTTTTTGTGTCTTGTTGATGTGAAGTTTTGATGCGATGCGATGTTGTGATATCACACATCGCACATTGCAACAGATAGTGTTATCTACCTACTGCAAATGTCCATCGATGATATTGCAATGTGATGTGTTCCCTACCACCATCGCACATCGCAACATCGCACTTAACCATTCGCCCATCCGCAACCTTGTTTCCGCTGAAGTTTGTATTGCGATGTGATGCGCAGATGCGATGTGGTCCCCACGTCGCAGCATTGCAACATTGCAATCACCAATCGTCAAAGTCCAAAGGTCCACCACACCATAGTTCGGCCGATGCACTGATGCGATGTGGTCCCACTGCCAACTCAACCAGTGCATGGACCAATCAGATTTTATCGCGCAAGTTCTTTCCATGACGTCACATGGAGCATTTTTTTACGTGAATATTTTATGTAATCAGGTTTATATTTTGTTGGAGTTCCGTGGGCCCCAGTAATCAGCCAATAGGAAAGCGTTCGCACTGGTTTTGGGTCTGCTGATGTAGGGCTCAATTGTTACGCGAAAAAGATTGAAATCCAGTTTTGTTTGAAGCTTGAAGTCAGGGTTAAAAATTAATTGAATTTTGGTTAAATGTAATGTTATGGGGGCAACATAAAGGTTTAAAAAGAACCGAAGGAGTGCCTCCACAGTTGAACAAGCAATCACACATTGACCAGAGATCAAAGACTATCGTTCACTACGACATCACAACATAGTTTTATTGTACCCGCAGAGGAGTGCCTCCGCAGGTAACCACAGAGGGGTGTCGTCAATATAATTTTAATTAGTTTGTTTTATTTTATGTTTTTTGTTATCATGCCATATAAAAGAAAATCCTGAAGGCTTAATGTAATAGAAAAGAGGAGACTGTGTATGTAGTGTGTGTAATGCCCAAAGGTAGAAAGAGAGACAGAGAGAAAAGATTGTAACGTTGCATCTGTAGCAGCTAATCCATTGTAAAACCAGAACTTTGTTCTAAAGAATAAATCTACATTTTGTAATATTTTTGTTTTGTTAATGAAATAGAAAAATTTTGTGTCATCTCTGTCGAGTAAGCAAGAATTTTTTGCATTTCTCTATTTTAAAGGAGGAGAATTTTTATTCTCCCTGTGTGTTCGGAATATTCAGAAATTCTGACAGGTTACTAGAGGCTTGATTGTTGTCCCATTATCCTAGGAGTTAACTAGTGAAGCAACTGTGTGAGCTATCCAATAGTAGAAGCTCGGTGGGGAGAAGAGGACGTGATTACCCTTCTCCAGGTTGAGAGGACCAGCTAACCTTGCATAGTTGTTTTTCCTAGTGGGAACGAGATAAGCATTATTCTAAATCACGTTATTATGTGAATTAAATCAGATGTTTAAACTTGAAATTTTATTCAAAGGATAAATTTTGTAATGTTATTATGATTGATATCAGAAGGATATAGAGGTATGAGTTTCATATCGTAGAATGTCAAGAATAGGAATAATATAATAAGTAAATTGTTATTACTGTAATCTAGATAATAGGACCTATAAATTTCTAGTTGCATCTAAGAGTGTTGTTTATTGTTAGAATTATGAATGGTTTTAGTATGTGTTGGGTTTTATGGCTTAAGGGGTTTAGTTGCGCTCCAGAAAAGAACGAGAGGTTGCATTGTCCCCTTTAAGCCTTTTATTTTCAAAGAATGTTGATGGATGTAATTTACAAAATTTACATGTACATAATCAACACAGTAGTTATGGAAACCAGAGAACTGTTGCACATATAAACTACAGATGGAACCTAGATATACCAAATACTTTCTGAAGATTATGCAAATGCTATCTAATATTGAAACAATGTTTTTAGAAGAAAAACTAAACCATCATATGAGCAGTAGAATGATATATATAATATGCATATTTCTGTAGAAGCCCCGTGAGAGTTTGACTACGACTATAAGGCAACTACCTGGTAGCAATATAATAAAACTTGGAGGAACCAAAAATAGTATTTAAACTATACATACATATACAGGTTAGAAGACCCTTAAGAAAATGTCATATTCCATTATCAACTTTGAATGTATAAAGATTCAAAAGATTTATAAAGGCATAGTTTCCAAAATTATTATAGTGAAATAAATAGTCAAACCCTCACCGAGAGTAATGTTATAAAATGGGTAGAGAAACCTTCATATTAAAAACGATAGAAAGTTAGAACGGTTGACCCAGACGCCAAAGTGTAAAATTCCAAAGATTTAAACATGAATTAACAGTCATGGGTCAAAACCATTTCTAAATGTTCATTATATACATTGTAAACAATACTGAAAACTAATAAAAGGGTTAACCCGAATCCAGACTGAGACATGCATCATTATAAACTATAAAATCGATGGAATAACTAGTATTAAGAGAATGGTTCTACATTAAAAATCAAAAGAAGCCGAACTAAAACAATGTCTTGCTAATAGGTAGAGTTGTATCTGACTCACTCATGAATTAATCTAGAAGTTAACACCTTCTATGAGTTGTAAGAACCCTACATTAAAACCAGAGTATATTGGCCAAGGTTTGGGTTTCAACTAAAGAGGAAGAATTGTCTATACGAGAGAGAGAGACTCATACCTAGAACCCATGTTTGCAAGTGAGTAGTCCAAGAAACATCAAAAGGGTCGATGATATTGTGAGAAGGTTGGGCATACTTATAGGTAACCAAGTCAAGGGTATTAAACTAGAACAAAGAGTATACATAATTCTGAAACCCTCAACCTTCAATCAATAAAATTTAGAAATATATATATATATATATATATATATATATATATATATATATATATATATATATATATATATATATATATATATATGTAAAGATATATATATATATATATATCTACATATATATATATATATATGTATATGTATAGATATATATATATGTACATATATATACATATATATATATGTACATATATATACATATATATATCTACATATACATATATATACATATATATATATGTATATATATATATATATATATATATATATATATCTACATCTATATATATATATATATATATATATATATATATATATATATATATATGTATATATATACATATGTATGTATATATATATATATATATATATATCTATATATATGTATATGTATATGTATATGTATATGTATATGTGTATGTGTGTATATATATATATATATATATATATATATATATATATATATATGTATGTATGTATGTATGTATGTATGTATGTATGTATGTACCTCTCGGGGTGAACAATTTGTGAGAAAATCTTTCCCAAGTCTGCGAATGGTGCCATGACCTAGAGCAACAGTTGCATAAGACCAAAGGTGTTCAACATAACAAACTACTTTGAGCCACTACCCACGTGTCTCACTCAAATGGAAACATAGTCAAATAGTAATAACGTTCGAGCAAACAACCCATGAACAAACCCTTGTTGCAGAGCGGCACCAGTGCAGCAAGGAGTAGGAATGATGAGGCAAGCAAGGATTCGGGTAGGCCAGCTACTCTAACCCCCACCTGAAGAGGGATGGTTTTCTGATCCACATCAAGGGCCTAGGTCTTTTCTAGATAAAACCAAAGGATGCGCAGCAGGAGGTGGTGACCTTCAAGAACATTCCCCAACGTTGTTGATCTGTTGGATGACATGACTCTCATGATTGATATGGAATCACTAGAATTGCCATCATGTGGGGATAAGTGCCAAAGGGTCGTTGGTGATAGTGCTCATTAAATAATGTCTCATTAAATCTATGTAAAACTATATCAAGCCGCATCAATAACATTATGGAGAATTAATTTAGTTCTGACTCTTCCAAAGTAATTTAACCATAGGATGTGGTCTGGTAGAGTTGTGTATGTTCACTGATAACCATGTATTTCAGAACTTGTTGTTTTGATGTGATGTTTCTTAGGCATATATATAAAGGGTTGTTGGTAAATTGTAATTATAACATGTTCATCTGAAGTGTTAATTCTTAGGTAAATGTACTAAAGTTTGTTGGGTGATAATTATAGTGTCTTTTTATATATAAAGATATATGGGAAAAACATTTGTACTATTGCTTTCTCGTGGAGGCATGTTATAAGTGGTATGAGATCTGTGTTCGAGCACTATGGATTCCTGGGAATTGAAAGTGCAATGATGTTGTGAACACAGTGAAAGAGTGAAGTAGAGCTAGGATCAAGATGCAGAGAGGGTCCAGATCATGAGGGAGACCAGAACCGTCGTATCAAAGAACTAATATGGAAATGTGGGTACAACTGAATGTGAACTGGTTGTACCACGCAAACCAATTGTTGGAAGAACAACAACAACAAACTAGAAAACTACTAGATATTGTGCACGAACTACAGAATGAGATGGTAAAATTAGAAATGATAATGTAAGGTTGATTCACGAACAAGAGAAAATATTAAAAATTCTCTCTGATAAGCAAAATAATAGAGCCTATCATCGAAATCTAGATCATGAGAACCAGTATGAAAGGGAACAATAGTGAACTTAAGATAACTAGGAGGAAAGTCATACCGAGAGAAGTCAACGCCATGAGAGACATAGAAATGAGCATGAGGAAGAGTTTGATAATTTAAATAGCCAAGGAATGACAAAGAAGAAAATAACGGTACTACAAGGAGAATTCATAAAATATATGCCAGCAACCTATGATGGAGAGAAAGAAGAGGTAGTCGAAGCCTGGATCATTAAATTGAATAAATAGTTTCAAGTGTATGATAATCTCTAGGCTACATTGGCTATCTACCAACTATGGGGAAAGGCCACTTTATGGTGGAAGGAGATCAAAACTATGCAGAAATTGATGAAGAAAAAGTAAACTCGGAAGATTTCCAGAGACACTTCAAGAATAAATTCTTAACGGATCACTTTTACGATGAAAATTCCAGGGAATTCCATGATTTACATTTGGTACAACTAACCATGGACAAGTTCATAACCAATTTTATATCCTTGTTGAGGTATGTGCCTTACTTACATGAGGAGAAATCGAAGGTGCGACGATTTTTAAGCAGTCTACCTAGTTTCATGAAGTAAAGAATTGAATTCGACAATCCTAAAATGATGGATGAAGCGATAAAAAAAGCACAAATGTGCTACCAAAAAACCAAGAATAAGTTGTCTAACAAAGGTTGGAACAAAAAAAGGCTTGAAAGAGCTTCCAAAATTTCATAAATTCTAAGCCACCTCCTAAAAATGTACAGAGAAATTCAGTGAACCAGATGATTGACAAATCATAGTCGAAACCAAAATGGCAATCAAGGGCTAGAACAGCTGAAGAAACCAACAAACCAGGACCTAGCCAAGTGAAATAACCTACCTTAAAATGTTGGGGTTGCAGAGAAGGCCATTACTATTGAAACTTTCGACACAGAGAAAGGACCGAACAAGCAGCCAATCTACAAGAAGCCTCAATCGTGGGTGAGGTAGCAAGAAGAATACCTCGAATCAACACAGCTTTGGAGGACCATCAGGCAAAGTACTAGCCCTCAATGATAGAATGTAAAGGTAAAATCACTAACCATCCTTTCTATGTTTTAATTGACCCTAGTGAGAGCTTCAGTTATATTAGCCCCAATGTCATAGAATTATGTTAGTTACAAAGGCTTAAATTCTGAAAACCTTGGCTAGTACAGTTGGCCACTTGTGACAAGCGACAGGTAACTGCCAGAACAGAAAATTGTCCTATTGAGATATCAGGACAACACATTAATGTGATTTTGAACATGCTTCCCTTTGGTTCATATGATGTGTTAATTGGGATGTACTGGTTGGAATTCCATTGGTATGTGATAGACTGTAAGGATAAGAGTGTCAGCTCCCTCACTGATGAGGAAATAATGCAAGAGTTAGAGGGTATTAAAAAGGAATTAGATTAGGACCCATTACTTCAAATCAACTAGGAAATTGTATCCGAAATGGTTTCCACATTTATGTTGTTCAAGTGGGGTACACGAACTCAAAGGACAAGATCACTTCACTTGCAAATCCTCCAATTATTCAAGATTTTGTTGATGCATTTCCGAAGTTAATCCCTTGTTTACTGCCCAAGCGAGACATTGATTTCACTATAAAGTTGATTCTTGGAGCAAGTCATGTATCAAGGACTCCTTACCATATGAGCATACCGAAATTGACTGAGCTCAAATTGTAGTTACAAGAACTACTTGATAAAGGATACATCTATCTTGGTTTGTCTCCTTGAGGGACGAGGGTTATTGTTTGTACACAAGAAGGATGGGATGGTGTGCTTATGAATTGACTACTGGAAACTTAATAAGTTAACTATTAAAAACAAATATCTTCTGCCAAAAATTGATGATCTCTTTGATCAAGTCCATGGAGTTCGTGTGTTTTCAAAAATTGATCTAAGATTAGGATATCATCAAATTTTGGTTAAAGAAGAAGATATTTGTAAGACTGCCTTTCGAACTCATTATGATCACTACGAGTTCGTGGTGATACCCTTCGGCCTTACGAATGCTCTTGCCACCTTTATGATTTTTATGAATGATATTTTTTAGCCTTATTTGGATAAATTTGTACTAGTTTTCATTGACGATATCCTAATTTACTCCAAGAACCAAGAATAGCATGAGAAGAATCTCAAGATAGTGCTACACACATTATAGGAGAATCAGGTGTACGCTAAGTACAACAAGTGTGGATTTTTTAGAAACCAAATGAAATACTTGGGACATGTTATATTAGTTGAACGAACAACTGTCAATCCTCAAAAGATCCCAACAATTATGGAATGGGTTGTTACTAAAAAATTGCAGATATACAATATTTCATGGGTCTAGCAGGTTACTACCGTCGATTTATTGGGAATTTTTTCAAGACTGCTTACCCCATAGCTTCCCTAAAGAAAAAGGGAGGAAATTTAAGTTGACATCAGAATGAAAAAGAGGATTTCGGCAATTAAAACACCTACTAAATTCAGCCCCAATTTTGAAGGTGGAAGATCTTGAGAATGATTTTGTTTTGTGTACTTATGCATGTCAAGAAGGTGTGGGAGGGGTTTTTATGTAGGAAGACAAGGTGGTGGCATATGAGTCCAGCAAAATGAAGAAACATGAAAAAATGTATTATGTTTGCGACCTCGAACTCACAACAGTAGTTCACGCCTTAAAATTGTAGCGTCATTACTTGTTGGGGAAGAAATTTTGTTATTAACAGATCACAGTAGTCTAACTAGTTTTTTAATCAGTGAATTCTGAATGCAAAACATGCCATATGGACCGCATTATTGAGTTAGTTTGATTTTGATATAATGAAATTGAAGGGAAAGGAAAGTTCGGTAGCAGATGCCTTAAGTAGGAAGGTATAATGTGTTTATGAAGTCCAATGCCATCAAATCAAATTTGATGTGTTTGGACCGCTTGTTGAAGCTTCCCTTAAGGTCCCTGAGTGTCAGTACCTTTGGTAGCATACTCAAGAATTGCAGAAAAATGGGTAAAGCCATTGAGTATGAAGTTAATACCCGATATCAAGTGAATTTTTGTTTAAGAATTTATGTCCCTAATAAAACATCTATTAAACAACTATTACTGGATGAGCATCACCATAGTCCATACGCAGCTCATCTAGTGTATCAAAATCTGTATTTTGTGCTAAGGAAATAATATTTTTGACCAGGAATGTGAAGGGATATTGCAAAATACCTGTCTAAATGTCTAGAATGTTGACAGTTAAAGGTTGAACATCAACATACATCAGGTTTATTGAACCCCCTTCCTATTCTGGAATGGAAGTGGGAAATGATTACATTGGATTTTATAATAGGACTCCCTAAAACAAAAAAACATCATGACTCTATTATGGTGGTAGTGTATAAATTGAGCAAAACTTCTCACTTAATTCCAATGAATTCCACTTACAAAATGCTGGATATTACATATATTGTTATGAAAGAAGTATTTTGGTTGCACGAAATACCCAAATTTTTTATTTTTGATAGAGATGTGAAAATATCCTTTGACTTTTGGAAGGACCTCTTTAATGGATTGTGAACTCAAATAAATTTTAGCACTTCCTACCATCCTTAGACAGATGGTCAAACAGAGTGGGTGAACAAGGTACTGGAAGACATGTTGCAGATGTACATAATGAATCAACCAACTAAATGACAGGACTATCTCCAACTAGTTGAGTTCACATATAATAATAGTTGCCATGAGTCACTGAAAAAGAGTCCCTCTGAAGTGTTATATGGTAGGAAATGCAAAACACCCGCCAATTGGAGTGGTCCTCGGGACAAGATGATATTGGGACGAGACATTCTTAAGGAGATGGAACAATAAGTGAAGAGAATTCGCTAGAATCTACGAGCTTTCCAAAACCGACATAAGATGTACGTAGATATAAAAAGGACTCATAAGGAGTTCCAAGTGGGAGATCATGTTTACTTAAGAATTAAACCCAAGAAAAGTATCATGCAGTGGGGTGGGTGTGCTATGTTAGCACCTTGCTTTTGTGGACCCTTCAATATATTGGAAATAATAGGGTTTTTGGCCTACGAGCTTGCCCTCCCTAGTTATGTAAAGGTCCATAATGTATTACACATTTATTTTTTAAATAAATATGTATATGATCCCTGACACATAATTAATTGGCAAGAGGTTTAGGCAGGTTCTGTAACTGACTTTAAAAAATGTGACTCTTCAACTTTTTAATCATTAATTGATGAATACTGTAATGGCTGACAAATCGAACGAGACAAAGAGTTTAGGGTAGAACCCCTTCATATCATCGAACTGAGAGAATCCACATTGCGGAGGTGAGTGGTTACACACATCAAGTTGAAATGGATGCACTTTATTGCAGAGGAAGCCACATGGCAGGATTAAGGGATGATGAAGCAAGTTTATCCAAATTTGTTCCATGAGTTGGAATGAACACCGAGGATGGTGTTGCGCTGAGAGGGGGGAAATGTGTCCCTTATGTTGTATAAGGATTTACTATTTTTTTAAAGATTATTGTAGTAACTGTTTTTATTTTTGCAAACTTGATCAAAGGATCAGTAAGAGAAAAAAAATGATCATATGAGTATTTTATTTCATTTTTATTTTCATATAATAATTATTTTACAAATAATAGGAGAGATGGCTGGTAATGAATTTTAGCCCTGGATAGTTGGGATTGTTGCACAGTTACAACCACCCTCCTATAGATTTATAGGAAATCTCAAGAGAGGAAAGGATTGGTTCTATATTCCTAAGAAATTCTGTGAAGAGACAAGAGGAAAAAGAAAAAGGCCTGTAAAAGGCAGGACACTGCCTATGGAAAACTCCCAAGATGGACTGAGAGTGAGTGGATAATTCTTGACCTGGTTACTAGAGGCTCGATATTTGTCCCATTGACCTAGGAGTTAACCAGTGAAGTAATTGTGTGAGTTTTCTAGGAGCAGAGACTTAGTAGGGAGAAGAGGACATGATTTCCCTTCTCATGGTTGGGAGGACCAGCTAATATTGCGTAGTTTTCCCTAGTGGAAACCATATAATTTTTTTGTGAATCAGGTTATTATGTGAATTAAATTGAATTTTTAAACTTGAAGTTTTATTCAAAGGATAAATTTTGTAACGTTATTATGATTGATATTAGAATGATATACAATTATGAGTTTCATATTGTAGAATGTCAAGAATAGGAATAAGATAATGAGTAAATTTTTATCTATTAGGACATGTAAATATCTGGTACACCTAATAGTCTTGTTTATTGTTATAATTATGAATGGTTGTAGGAAGTTGGGGTTTTGTGGCTTGAGGGTTTTAATCATGCTCTAGAAAGGAATCAGAGGTTGCATTGTCCTCTCTAAGCCTTTTATTTTCAGAGAATGTTCATGCATGTAATTTACAAAAATTACCTATACATACTCAACACGATAGTTACGGAAACTAGAGAACGACTACACATATATAATATAGAGAGAACCTAGATATACCAAATAATTTCTGTATAGTATGCCAAAACCAGCTAATACTAAAACAATGTATTCAGAAGAAAAACTAGACCATCAGATTAGCAGTAAAATGATATATATATAATATGCATATTTCTGGGGAAGCCCAGTTAGAGTTTGACTACGGCTAAAATGATGCAACTTTGTAGAAATATAATAAAACTAGGAGGAACCAAAAATAATATTTAAACTACACAGATGCATACAAGTTAGCAGACCCTCAAGAAAATGTCATATTCCATTATTGAATTTGAATGTATTCAGATTCAAAATATTTTTAAAGGCATAGTTCCAAAATTTATTACAGTGAAATAATCAGTCAAACCCTCATCGAGAGTAATGTTATATAACCGGTGTAGAAACCCTCACATTAAAAATGACAGACAGTTGGTATGGTCAAACCATAAGCCAAAGTGTAAATTTCCAAAGATTTAAATATGAATTATAGTCCTCGGTTGAACCCATCTCGAAATATTGATTATATAAATTGTAAAAATTAATGAAAACTAATGAATGGATGAAACAAAATCCAGACTCAGACATGAAACATTATAAACCATAAAATCGGTGGAATAATCGGTATTAACCGAATGGCTCTCCATTAAAAATAAAAATAAGCCGAACCAAAATACAATATTTCTAATAGCTAGAGTTATACCTGACTTAGCCATGAATTAAGCTAGAAGTGAACACCTTATGTGCGTCATAGGAACCCCGCATTAAAAGCAATGTATTGGACCGGGTTGGGGTTTCGATGATAGCAACCTGAGGGCTGCAAATCCACATCTACACTCTCAGATGCATATAAAAATGCATGTACATTTAAAACCCAACATGATTCTACATTTCACAATCTAGGCAATCTTTAATTTTATGCGGAAGCTTTTGTATCTCACTATTTGAAACCATATTAATAAACCCACTCCATTGAAATTGAATAACATTAAATTTCGCATTAAAACTTGGATTAAAACCCAAATGTGCTCACCACTCATCAATTATATACTCACCAGTCTCGAAGCATTCAGTCTCACCTAACAACCCATCTTTAAACAATGTTTTTATGCGCTCACCCTTCTAAATGTTAATAAACATTTATATGTATTCTTTGGAGTCACACCTTACCGTCTTAATTCATGTCAAAGCTCGACTTTGATAAAAGCCCCAAAGTGACAACATATACATTAACACATATTGGTTTCACATTTTATTAATACACATTTGGGCTAGGTTAACATTCCAATTCATTTGAAAAATGATTCCAAACCTAGAGCTGCTCTAGACCTTGCGCTACTGCCCCTGCGGCCGTGCCTGATCTTGCAGGGCCCTATGTTCCTTGCTGCTTCTCGCTTGGTGAATCCTTCCTCTAGCGTCTGTTCCTGCCTCGGGCTGGTCGTTCTTTCTGTGCCTTTGATCGTTTCATGCCTCTTTGCTGGACTCCGTCTCTTTTTCTTTCTGCTCTATGATTGCTTTCAAGCTTCTTTTGGTTTGACTTTGAGGCTATTCAAGGCCTTTCAGCATGGAGGACCTGGACTCCCACCATCCTCTGCCACCTCCTCCTCCGGTCTCTACCTCTGAAGCCTTCAGCAATCTTCTAGCCTCACTTCCAAAGAAGAGGACTTCTGAAGCTGCGAAGTTTGTCAAAAAGTTGGATGACATCTTGAGATCTCGCTGCCTGGTGAGGGTCCTATTCAGGTGGCCATCTCTTTGGCCGATCGTGCTCTCGTTGGCCAGTTCACTGGCCTCTAGCCCTCGCCCAAATCCACTGAGATCTGGGTTGCCAAGAACTGGGCTCCCCTCATTATGAATAGAGTGTCCTCCTACTTCCTAGGTCAAGGGTGTTTCCTGTTCGAATTCGTCGATAAGGAGGATAAAGAGCTCATCTTCAGGAATGGACCTTATTTCATGGGTCCTCAAGGGCTCTATCTCAATAAATGGACCCCTGATTTTGATCCGGCGGTAGATGTTCTAACTGCTGTCCCAATCTGGGTCAGACTCCCAAATCTGCCCATGCATTGCTGGAACTGGGAATCGCTAAAGCATATTGGAAACACCCTGGGAAAATTCATAGATCGCGCAAATAATAAATATTAGTACGATTATGCTCATATCTGTGTCGAAGTCGACCTGGAAGTGGGTCTCCCGGAGGCCATCAAAATCAAGGTTGGGAGCTAGTTTCATATTCAAAAGCTCGACTATGAGCAGCTTCCATTCAAGTGTTGCAAATGTCATGTCTATGGACACTTCGCTAGAGGGTGCTCGAGCAATGCTGAAGCAAACAAAGGAAAAGATGAGGGTTGGAATCAACTCAAAAGGCCAAAGACCAACAAAAAAAATGTTGGAGCCCTGGGAAGCAAAGGACCTCAACACTCTGTTGGTCAGCATACCCAGACTTCTAAAGGGAAAGGTAATAAATTCGAACCTCTCAGTCTAAACTCAATAAAGCCACATGAGGTTGAAACACAGAATGACTCCTTGGGCAAAGACGCTACTCCAGAACCAAAACAAGGTGTTAATACACCAAGCGGATCCAAGGGGAAAAATGTAGAGACGGAGGACATGGTACAGACCTCAGAGGAATCTGAGGAGGAAGGAGAAATAGGGGAATCACAAGTCTCATCCAGAAGATCAATAAGAGGACGAATGCTTGAGCAGGAAAAGAGAGAGCAGAAAAAATACAAAGAAAAACTCCAAGGCATCCAGCCAACTCTTGAGAAACTGTTGGAAAAATTGGCCAAGAATACAAGAAACTAGAGTGGCTCCAAGAGAGCCCAACACTCCCAAAAAAGCAAGTAATGAAAATCATCTCTTGGAACTGTAGAGGTTTGGGCAGTAAAGCGAAAGAAGAAGCTATAAGGAGCACAATCTGAATAGAATCCCCAGACTTTCTTTTAATCCAGGAGACCAAGATTGAGGAAGCTTCTTTTGAAAGAAATGACTAAAATGACACACAATTACAGAAAAACAATTATATTATGCACAAATGGTGTATGTGCACACACACTCACACACACAGATTACAGTCAGATTACTCTATTAAATAGATTTTCTGAGATCCAACTTATTCCTAATTTAGAGAGAGAGGTTGAGAAAATTTCTCAACCGTCACAAACCAACTTCTTAAATATGGAATGTAAGCATTAACTCCAACATCCCCCCTTAATGATTACATTACATGAAAATAACAAAATAATCAAGCTTATCAGTGGATGCTCCATCAAGTTACCTCATAACCCTCGGAAAGGTGTAGTTGGCAAGTTGGATTCCCGAGTTCGCTTCCTCAACTCCCGAATCAAGGACCTCCCGAAGTCAATTACTGGACAACACCCCAATCTGTCGCATAACCTCATTAGAAGACCACTTCCACGCCTACCACTAACGAGGGATCCTTCCCTAGATCCGCAACTGCCATACTATCTGGACAACCATCCATATTGAGCCTTACTGCCACTCGATCTTTTAAATACTGGTTCAAACACATAGCTGAACTGCTAGTCATTTTATGGACGAGCTCCCATCTACCGAGATACATGAGTGCAAACCGCTGTATTCGCTAGTTATATAGAAGAGCCATCTAAATATGAAATGTATCTAGATTCAACTATTACATCATGACCTTCTTATATAGTTTGAAAAATTTATATTACTTTTTAACATGCCACTCAACCCTTTTGTCAGAGAAACGCGGGCTGCTAGGTGGTACAAATAGATCCAATAAATTTTCTCTGATATTCTGATTCCTAAAATCTGATTTAAGAACCAGAGTCAAGATATAATGATCATAATCCACATTTAATAGACATGGAGCATTTGTCAAACCTGCTGACACTCGCACCAAAGAATTCATTGCACCGACCTTCTTATGGTGACTGAATCCAGGCCTCTTTTCACATGAAACATAGACCAGGCGAAGCAGTTCATTCCAGCAGCCACACCAAGCACACCGACACGCAGCTGGGTACAGCACAGGAGGTAGATCCACAAAGCAGATCGATCAACATGTGACTTCTCTGTATTTGGAAAATATCTGCACTTCCTCTGCGCGCACGAACATGAACCAATCAGGCTGTTCAGATATCTGCGTCCAGAATATCAAATCGATAAAGTGCTTTATGCAGCGACGATGTGCTGAAAATAAGAGCCCTTACCAAGGATTACAGCGATGAATCGTCGGAAGGCTGTTGGTAGACTCTACTGTTCGTAAATTCAGGCAAAAAAAAGCTCTGTTCACGCACTCTGTCAGACACCCGATTGAATCCCGGAGATGTCTCCACTATGATTTCTGCGACGAACTGAAATAGATTTATGATTGAAACCAATAAACACTAAGAGATGACATCACTAAACTAGGGTGAGAATAAGGGTAAACAAATAATTTCTTGTCGGATTGAAATGACAGCGATACAATTCAATACTTGGAAGCGATATCTGATAGCTCAAAGACCTCACCTAAGCTTTGATCCTCACCTACACTCTGATACCATGAAAGAAATGAATAAAATGACACAAAATTACAGAAAAACAATTATATTATGCACAAATGGTGTATGTGCACACACACTCACACACACATATTACAGTCAGATTACTCTATTAAATAGAGTTTCTGAGATCCAACTTATTCCTAATTTAGAGAGAGAGGTTGAGAAAATTTCTCAACCGTCACAAACCAACTTCTTAAATATGGAATGTAAGCATTAACTCCAACAGCTTTCCTCCAAACAAGTCAAAGTTTTTGGAATAAAGGTGGTGGGCAGGCTATCTCTTCTAGAGGAGCTTCTGGCAGCCTGGGTACGTTATGGAATGCAAACAAATACTTGCTGCTCAAAGCAATCCCAAACACTCATTGGTTGTTCCTGAAACTTCAGCTCCTTGAGTCTAAGGACAAAATCAACCTTCTCAATGTCTATGTTCCGGCTAACGTAGGAGAGAAGAAGTCCTGTTGGGACTCCATCAGAAATCTTGTTGAGACTGAGAACCTTGAAAACATCATTATAGCCGGAGACCTTAATATCACCCTGGCTCTGTCTGAAAAGCGTGGTGGCAGCATCGTGAGAGATCCAGCTAGGGAATGGGTGGAGCATCTCATGCAAGAGTGGGATATTATTGACATCAAGCCCTTAAATGTTAAGTTTACTTGGTCCAACAAAAGAATTGGCCCTGGCCACATAGCTGCTAGATTAGATAGATTTCTAGTCCAAAGCTCCTTCCTGCTTCGTGGGCTAGAATCTAGATCGCGCATTCTATCTTGCAGTGCCTCAGATCATAGGCCTATTATGCTTGAGATTTTTCCGCATAAGGATCTGGGGCCTATCCCGTTTAGATTTAGCCCTCTTTGGATCCAGCTTCTAGGCTTTAAGGAAAGAGTCAAGGAAGTCTGGGATCATCCGATAAATGGCTCGCCTTTCTTTGTGTGGGAAGAAAAGCTCAGAAGGCTAAAAAATGAGCTAAAATGTTGGGCCAAATCTATCCCAAATCTGGCTTCAGAGCAGAAATATGCTCAAGTTTCTTTAGAGGCTCATCATATTCATATGGAGGACGTAGTCATTACTCCTGAAGTTATTAATCTGGAAGCGTACCTTCAGCAAAATTTTCACAGGGCTTGCATGGCAGAAGAAGAACTTTGGAGGAAAAAATCCCGTAGCCTTTGGCTCAAGGCTGGGGATAGAAACACCTCTTTTTTTCATAAGCAAGCTAATGCAAGAAAAAACTTCAACACAATCTCTGAAATCAAAGATGGGAATGTTGTTCACAAGGATTTCGTGAGCATCAAAAAGGCTACCTACAACCACTTTAAGATTCTGTATGCCAAGGAAGAAGCTGGGATACACTCTGACATATTCTTAGAAGGGATTCCCAATGAGATAAATTCCAGCATGAACAAAACTTTGGAAGCAAAAGTATCCAAGGAAGAAATTAAGACTGCTCTTTTTGAGATGCATCTAGACAAATCCCCTGGACCTGATGGATTTACTGCTAGATTTCTTCAAGACTGCTAGCAAATAGTTGAAAAATATTTATGTAAAATGGTTATGAAATCTCAATCCTACCAAAAAATCGGGGGTAGTACCAACTCAGATTTTCTAGCCCTCATTCTGAAGGAAAAGGGAGCTAATGTCTTTAACAGATTTAGACCTATTTCGCTATGCAATATTGGATACAAAATCATAACCAAGGTTATTGCAAACAGGTTGAAAGGCATTCTTCCCAAAATTATTCCAGAAAATCAAGGAGTATTTGTGCAGGGAAGACAGATAGTAGACAATTTCATTCTTGTGCAGGAGGCGATCCACTCTAGCATCCAGCGCAAAGAGAAAGGAATGGTAATAATGCTAGATCTTGCAAATGCATTGGATCGAGTAAAACGCAGTTTGCTCGTTAGAGTCTTACGAAAGCTTGGCTTCGGGGAGAATTTCATTAGCTGGATCAGTGCATGCATCTCTGAGCCTTGGATCGCTCCTTTAGTGAACGGGAGAGCTGTTGGTTTCTTCAAAGCCTCACGTGGGCTTCGCCAGAGATGTCCCCTTTCCCCTCTTCTTTTTGTCCTTCAAGCTTCTGTACTAAGTTTCTATTTGAAATGATAAAGCAGGAAATCCTGGGTCTTAGCATTGCTAGAGGTGTAAGAAACATTAATCACGCTTTGTTTGTTGATGACACCTTATTGTTGGGCGCAGCTTCGCAACACTCTACCTCTAAATTCAAAGATGTGCTCAACAAGTTCTGTGATGCTTTTGGGAGCATGCTCAACAAAGGAAAGTGCCATGTTTACAGCTGGAATATATCCTCCACTCTGCTCACAGCCATCTCTAGGTGCCTTGGCTTTGCAGGCTCGGCTTCCTGGTCATCTTTTAAATACTTGGGTCTTCTTGTCTTTTTCAAATCTGCCTTTTGCAGAGATTGGGCTCCTCTCATTGATAAGTTCAAATCTCGAATTTAGGCTTGGGATATTTCTTGGCTAAACTTGGCAGGAAAATTTTTTTTGGTCAAATCGGTGCTCAGTAGTTTATCCATTTTCAAATTCTCAGTTCTGTTAGCGCCCTCCGGTGTTCTCAAGAAATTGGATGATCTCATCCGATGCTTCTTCTGGAAAGGGGGAAAAAATAACGAAAAATGCATTCCCTTGGTGAGCTGGGAGAAGATCTCCAAACCTATGCTGGAAGGAGGTTTAAATATGAAATCACTCCGTGCGCATAACTCTCCTATGGGTGCCAAAAGCACCTGGCGCATTGTTGACACCAATATGGGTTGGGCGCAGAAGGCTTTGTGGTGAAAATACTTCTTGGGCCCAAGAAAGCATTTCTTGGACAATCCCTGACCTGTTCCCTGCACACAACTAGCAAAGCTCTATTTTATCTCCATTCCGCTCATCCAAAAACATGCGTTCTGGGTGCCCGGGAATGGAAAATCAATTGACTTATGGCATGACAGGATTATGATGAATCAACCGCTTGTTGAGGTGACCTCTCTGTAGCCCCTTTGTTTTTGGATGTCTAACACAGGTTTAAATTTGCTTTGGGACCTTTCGAGATGGTTAGAGAACAGATGGATTGGTTGGATCGATATTCAAGTGCCACCAAATTTGAAAAATCTGTGGGAAGTTTTGCTGTCTCTCCTTCACAGTCGAGGGTCAATTCGCTGCAACCAATTTGAAAAGCGAGGTTGGGGTCCTTCAGGCTCCTACTCTGTCACTATGGGCTATGTAAAGCTGTTGGAAATACCTCACGTCCCCCCGAACCCTGCTGTCTGGAAAGGCCTGTGGAAATTAAAAACAATCCCTAAAGTCGACTATTTCTGTTGGCTCATGTGCCATAACATAAATCTCACTGATGACAGGCTTAAAAAAGGAGGATTCCATGGCCCATCTAGGTTCCAGATGTGTTAGGCGGATGAAGAAAGTATCAGTCATATAATGTTGAGTTGCAAGTTCACTGTTGAGGTTTGGCACGAGCTTCTACCCCCTTGTGGTGACAGCTTCCTTTTTCCAAGCTCTATCCCTGAGCTCTTTGCCTCTTGGCCCTTTAATTATCCTGGAGGTTCCCCTAAGAACAACAACTTTGAAGTAATTTGGATTTCACTCCCTAAATTTACCTGTTGGAAAATTTGGCTTGAACGGAACAATAGAACTTTCAGGGATAAGGATCATAAAACAAAAATTGTTATAGCTAAAATCAAGGCTTAGTTTAAAGAAAGTTTGGATAGCTACCTTGATGCCTCTAATCTCAGCCAGAGCGACAAGGATTAGAGTAGCTTGATGGGCTTCACCATCTCGGCAAATCCAAGGCAAAATAAGATTAAAGAAAGCCGGTAGATTAGACTCAATGAGAATGACTTCTCTGTTTGGCTTCTTAAATATTCCTCCCCCCTCTTTTTCTTTGTTGGAGCTGCTAAAGGTAACCCTGGGAAAGCTGGGGCGGGTGGTGTGATTAAGAACAATGAAGGCATTGTTGTTCACAGGTTCGCCTGGGGCTTGGATCACTCCATTAGCATTCAAGCTGAGGTGCTTGCTCTCCTTCAAGGCCTCATGCAAGCTAAAAATATTGGCATCAAATATCTCGTTGTGGTTGGTGACTCTCAATTAATCATCAAATGTTCGGTGAATGGCGTTGAACCGAAGGATATCAGCTTTGCTAGATTGATAAAGCGAATTACTGCTATCTTCAAAACTCTCCAAAAGGTCACTTTTTTTCATGTGCTCCGAGAAAATAACAAAGATGCTGATCTTGAAGCAAACAAAGCAGCCCTTCTCCCCACTGGCTCTTTGTTAAAAAATGGACATGAGGATTGGGCTCCCATTCCTTAGCTTATTAGTCAAATTTTTCCTGTTTTAGCTTTCTTAGCCATGTTTTTCTGCATTTTATTACAGCAATTTGTCTGCATTCATAAAGCTGGGAAAATTGTGGAACTCGCAGCAAGGAATATTTGTAAGAAACAAGGGTATAGGCACAGTAATTTTCTAAATACTGTGGCAATTGAGAAAGACAATGAAGCAGGGCTTCAGTTTGTAACCTGTTTGGAGGCCTCTTTGCCCAAGTTCTAATACAAAATCATAACCGTTCTTGTTAAAAAAAAAAAAAAAAACCATTCCAATTCATTCATACGAATTTCCGACTCCATTTAACAATTAAATACCAAATGAATCGCATAAATTATTTACTTCGGGTCCCCACAACATTGCAACTTACATTGCTGACACATTGGAAGTCTTAATGATCTTTGAGACTTCAGTGAAGTGAGGAAAATCCCAAACAAAGTGTTCCTCATTATAGATTATGCATGGATAACGACGTTTCCTAGGTTCGGACGATTGATCAGGTGATCTTTCCCGCGGGTTAGAAGTTTGTTTTTTCTTAGATTTCCCCTTTTTCTTACTTCCAGGTTGCTTGTCACTTTTTCCCTTGTCAAACGACATGGCATTAATTTCGAAAGAAGGTGCAGGATCAGATGCAGTAGTATGATTTGTGCTTGCAGTGCCAATCAAGCTGTCTCCGACATGAGAGTCCTTTAATTGAGGAGGAATAGTAAAATTAGATCTCAACGCATTAGGAACTTTTTCATAGAGCATTCCAGACTGAGTATAAATCAAGTCTAAATATTGGGCATGAGCAATAACTTGCTCTTCTGTGATGATGCCACCCTTAGCCACATTATCAGTTATAGGTGGTAACAGGGACTTAAGGAACCACTCAGCAAGGAGTTGATCCGGAACAAATGTCTTAACCGTTATATGACGACAACGCCACTCATGAATATGATAAGAAATGTGATTAGAATTAGTCTGTTTGAAATTGGTAAAGAGTTTTGTTCCAGTTTCATATCGTATGGGTAACTGGAAGTGAGTCAAAAAGACAGTATCTAGGGTAGTGAAATTATCAAAAGAAGCTCTAGGTAACTCAATGTACCATT
The DNA here is from genome assembly GCA_034641835.2 of Pinus albicaulis. Lineage (NCBI taxonomy): Eukaryota > Viridiplantae > Streptophyta > Pinopsida > Pinales > Pinaceae > Pinus > Pinus albicaulis. Next base: position 1,967,594,217 of record CM076578.1, on the reverse strand, counting down.
TTGCAGCTAGACCAGTTAGCATACGCTAGAAAAGACGTAGTCGAATAGAATCATCATTTAGGGAGTTTTATGAGCAACACAAATGATAAGTCATGACATGAGTCGATGGGTATTCCCCAAGGTTTCCATTGAACTTAGGAATATCCGAGGGTAATTTGTGCGGTATCACTGACCACCAAGGAGCATATTTGATTGGATCATTGGTTAGCCGATTTAAATCTGGTAACTCTAAAGTTGTGACAAAGGGAAAATGTATATTAAGATCAGGTTGAGCATAGCCAAGGTATGATGGAATTTCTTGAGCAACAGGCCTTTGAGCACCAGCATAAGGAATCTACTATTGGTAACCCAGATAGGGGTTTTTTTGGAAAGCAAATGTTTTAGGATTCCGTTGACCAAAACCTGGATATGATACTTGTTGAAATGAAGGTTGAGGCATTTGTGCCTAAGGCTGCCAAGGGGTCTGTCCACCAATTTTATAACCCAGATTAGAATAAATTGGATTCGGTTGAGGATATGTATAACTTGGTTATGGCTGTGACATCCCATAAAATGGTAAACCAACTTGTGAATAAAGGATTCCAGGTACAGGTTGTTTCAGTAAATTAACTGAAGGATTTGGAGTTTATGGACCCAATACTAAAGGGTATTGAGTTGAAGGACCCACCTGAAAAGGTTGTTGTACAACATTTTTATTCTGTAACAAGGGTAAAGATGTATTAACAAGTGGAAATGATGTGGGTGTAACAGGTTGAACTGGTTGATACGAATGTACAACCATTTGTGGTTTGTTAGGTAGAATGGGTTGCCATTGAAAAACATTCATTTCGACATTAGGTTGACCAAAAAGTGATGGAGTACTATCATAGTGGGTGACCAAAGGTTTCCCCCTAGCGTGTGGAGGATAATAAGACATAAAATATTGCTCTCCAAATGTTGGGAGTCTAGTTGATATGGTACTTGATGGAATAGACCCAGAAGGACCGGCTTGATATTGCCCTAATGATGTGTATAATGAATCAAGTCGTTCAATACTAACTATAGGTTTAGCAATTAGAATACCAGACAATGACAGTGGTAAAGTCCATGGATTTGAAGATGCACCAAAAAAAATTCCAGATAAAGATTTATAACCTGTTGGGACCATAGGGCCACCATGAAAATATGACTCTGGTGAAGTTGTAAACATAGACGGGGTATCAAGGGCAGGTGTTGACGTAATTGGAATAGATGGCCCAACCAAAGATGTTAGCTTAGGCATGGTTACTTGAACAAATGTATACCCTTTTGGATCGATAGGATTTTGAATAGGAATAGGATCAACAAAAGCAGAGGGTGGTGATTGAGGAAAAGACTCGTACAGGTAAATATCCTCCCCAAAATAGTTTGGAGTTAAAGGTGTCTTGCTTTGTGGGATTTCTTCAATCGAAATTAAACCAGGTGAAAGTATTTCACCGTAAGGCCAAAGTATATTTCAGGTGGTTAATTGTTTGATATGGGAGACTTAATGGCTACATAAATTTGTGGGATTAAAAATGCAGGAAAAAATTCTAGATGTTCGACTTCGGGGTTCAAATGTTCTGGAAAATAGTAGACATGATCTGGATCAACTTCTAGTTGAAGAACGTCGGGTCCAGGAGGTATGGTCTCATTGATTGGATGGATCGTGACCACAGGTAGCTGTGAGGAATCTGTCTCGACAACAATAGATGAATTGGGATGTTTATAAACAACTTGAGGTAACTCTGGTATATGGGAAAATGATGTTTCACCAGAGGTACAAATAGTACTTGATTTGGTAGAGTGTTGTTGCCTTCTCCGACCAGGAGTAACTTCTGGTGGTAAAGGTGGTTTTAATGTTAATCTATGCGAACGATAGGGGAAAGGATTTTTTTTCTTCCATAATTACTGATTCATTTTAGCCAAAAAAAAATAAATAGAATAAAAGGGTATTTCTAGGCAACATTTTTAACCAAGAAACTGTGAACTGTAGAATACCTCCTGGCGAACCAAGAAGTATGGGCAGGAAATCTCCCTGAATGTTGAGTTCGGTGTATCACAATTTACAAGGTGGCTGACTCAGTTCAAAATGGATGGATAACAACCTAAATTTGTCCTCCCAAATATACCCGAGGGTATGTGGAGGCCCAAGTCTGTATTAGCACTATCTGACGCGAAACCGCACAGTGAGAGTACCCCTTTATACTTTTCGTACTGTAACACCGCCTGATATACCCGAAAGTACGTGGATGAGCTACAATATACTTATGTATGTGGAGTGAGGTATCACACTCGAAATTTATTACAGACAATTAACGATAGCTTCTATGTTTTACGACGCCGGAACGTGTCTCTAGCCTAGACCTTCTAAATGTTATCGTTATAGTTCCAATGCTTTGTTAGGTAAATTGAGATAAATTTTAAGTTGATCTTGTTCATCAATTTGTCTTTCAAGGTTCACCATGATGATGTATTGGAAACTCCTAAAATGCAAACTAAAATTATAAGGAAGATTTCACTTTTAGTTTTTCAATGAAAATCCTAGCTACTAGAGGGAAAGAGCAATCAATGTGAGAGCAAAAAAGTCAAAGAGCACAAACTAAATGCTGCTTTCCTAATTGTTCCTTTTGCAAAACACACAATCCACTACATGCAAATGCAGATTTTTATTTTCATTCCCTTTAATGTTATGAATGCAGAAAAGAAAGTGAGTGCACCAAATCAATAAAAACAAATGCATTTTACTTTTGATAAATGAAGAATTTAAACAACAATTTCTCTTTTGAAGGAAAAATGAGGAATTTAACAACAATTTCTCCTATCAGGAAACAAAGAATTAAATGACAATTTCCTTTTTCAAAAGCAAATGGATCTAATGTGGTAATGAAAATACTTTGAAATTAACCATCAATGATAAAGAAAAACACTTTAAATAAACATTGAACAAACTTTTCTTTCAAAGGAGGAAGAGGTAGGTAAGGTCACTAGTCAATCTGAGGTATTAGGCTCTTTAAAATATAGCAAACAACAAAACTGAAAGAAAATGCAATGACAAACTCAATGGAATTTGGTTGATTATAGGGGGAAACATAGTCTCTAAGGGGAGACAGTGTGTTGCAACACACCCCTAGAAGGGAGACAGTTCTATGCAAATCACTGTGTCCTGTTCAACAGTGCGTTGAGCGCAGTCAGAGAATGAAAACTAAACTGTTTAACGCACTTCTAATGAAAATTTTGGTTTCAAAATGCCTAATATTTATGAGTAAATTCTACTGGGTAAATAAACAAATAAAATCATAGGCAAATATGCTAAGGATGAAGGGTAAATTCCCCAGCGGAGTCGCCAATTTGTTATGCAGAATTATGGATTATGGATAAAACATTCTTCCCTATATGTAGTGCTCATCTAGAAAAAAAAATTTAAAGACTTTGCAACTAATTTTCCTAACAGTAAATAGACACATAGAATAGATCAAAGAACTTACTTGGAGTCCAAGCGCTTCCTATTATCCTTCTATCGCTCTTGCTGTAGCTTCAAATCTGAGCTAGATCGTCAAAATATTTCCTGCAAATATGAACACTAAACAACAAAAGATAGCAATAATACAAATGTATATTCAATTTATTCAGTTAAATAAATAAAGCATGAACCATATGCATCAAATAATAATTCATAATATGAAAGATAGAAGCTTATACATATACATATGTGGGAAAGTAAGCAACAATATTTATTAATGGATAGAAGGGGAGGTTACAACTCAGTGATTGATTCAGTGTCACCATCTCTAGCAGCATCCCAACCTCATCACAATACACTTATCTCGAGCATCATGTCACTCAAATCAATTCCTCAATTGAAATTCCACCAGCATTTCTCTACTCAAATTCTTCCTTATCAAACACTAAGATTTGTGCTCAAATTATAGAGGAGCTGAAGGTATTTTTACAATCAATGAATTTCTAATAATAGGAATTACATGTTCCCAGTCTCAGAGGTATCAAATGGACACATGGATTCTAAGTTTGACACATGTGAACTCTTCTATAAAGCATTGGCCAAGTGGAGATTCTGGAATAATGAGAATTTCGCTCCCAATGTGACCAACGCACCCATGAGTGTCGGGATGTGCTTTGCAAGGGACCCTTGAGTGGGGTTACTTGCATATGAAACACACTTAGTCCCTTTAGAGGGAGCGTTGGTGAGATCTCATATGATATATTATAAACTTAAAATCTTGGAAACCTTTGCAGATAAAAGTCATGGATGATTCATCTTGTTCTTTGTCTTAGGGCATGTAACAACTAAAATGATAGGGGATGATAGACCGTATTCATTGGTTCTTGGAGATGGTGTCCATTTAACCAAGTAATTGGGAATGGTGCCCAAATTGACTTATAACATACACTTATTTTTTCGGTCAAACCGAGCTTAAACAAGCTCGGACAAAGATGGTCAAACAAGACCTGTTTTATGGAAATCCCTAGGAAATAGGCCAAATTTAGCATTTTATAGGATTTTCCAGATTTTGAGAGATTAGATGGATGAGCTTGACAGGAATAGATAGGATAAGGATATACATGGATGTTGGAGATATTTTAGATGATTTTGTTTCATATTTCTCTATTTAAGCCTAAGACATTGAAGGCATTCATATGAGAAATTTGTATAACTTCACTTTGATATTTTTGAAACTTTGAAAGCTAACTGAAGAACCTATTCTATCTTATTTTCTGCTATTCTATATGGTGAATGATTGATTAATTTCAGTAGCTTAAAGTAATCACAGTGTGTGAGGCAAGGGTGGAGGGCCCCCACACCGAGCTAAGAGCACTTTCTGGTTAATTTAGTTGCAATTTCCTGAACTAGTTTTGTTTTATCCTTAATCAATTAATTAGATATACGATGATATGTTATGATTTCTGATGAATATAATTATAATTTCTACTCTGCATATGAAGGGTCAAACCAGTGTTTAAGTTAAAAACTCCTTCTATCTAATCAAGAACTAGAAACTAGAATTCATTTTTCTTTCTTTTAAGTGATTTTCTGAATTTCCTGTTTTCTAACAATGGCACTAATGATCAATGAATTTGTAATGAAGGACAACAGGGAACTCATTAGTTAGGAGCCTCTTCTATTATTCTTTCATGCATCTTCATCTATTGTTCATTAGTGGTTTTTGGTTTCTGATTCATGAATTAGTATTGTAGAGAAGGACAAACATGTTCTCCTAAGTTAGGAGCTTCTTCTTCTGCTTATTACATAATTGAATTAGAAATTATTTAGTTAAGTTTTTTATTTGTAATGTGAATTTTCCTTAATTTCAATAATTCATCTTCTAAAATTTACTATATCTGAAATCCATATATCTTGGAGATGCTTCTAATTTCTACAAGCCCGGATTGATAATAAAATACTTGTGTTAGTTTACCCAGTAAACAAACCCAAAATTTTTGGCATCGTTGCCAAGGAATAATATTTCGAACTGGTCAAATAGGAAGATAAAAAAAATAAAAAATATAAATATAAATACATCAAAAACAAAAAAAACATAGTTTTTCTTCTAGTATTTTTCTTTATGCCTAGAGATAGAGATCATAGGGGTAGATTCGTTAAACAGAACCCCCCAAGAATTCAACCATCCATAGGACTAACAACAAAAGTTGCTAGAAGACCTACTCTATATGAGTTAGAGGAAAAATAGAGATCATGAAAAAGATTAAGTCTAGTTGAAAGGAAAATATTGTTAGCCTTGGAGGTAAAAAGAAAGAAATCACCAAAAGAAGCTCCTTCCTTAGGAAAACAAAAGGAAAAAAGAAAACTAGTTTTTGAACAATTAGAGCAACATGTCCTTGAAAAAATTAAGGTAGTTGAGGAAACACCAAATCAACCTCATATTGAAACATTACATATCTTTGAACAAGAAATAATTGAAAAAGGAGAAGGATCTAATATGCCACTTATGACTCCTGAACAAAAATTTGAATATGAGAGAGAACAAAGGGAATGGAAAAGAAAGAGAGAGGAAGAAGGAAATTGGAAGCAGAGAGAAAGAGAGAGGAAGACAAAAGAATAGAAGCACTTAGAAGGATATAAGGAGAAGCAAGAAGAGAAAAAAAAAAAATACTACATGATAATGAACAAGAAAATAATAATGATCAGGAAGCTACTTTTGGATTTCCAATATTAGATACAAGAGAAATATTAGGAGAAGAAGTGAAAATGAAAAACATTCCACCTTCTGTATTGCCTAAATTTTATGGAATGTCAACAGAAGATCCTGATTCATTTATTTTCGAATTTGATATCTTATGTAGAACTTATGGATACATGGATGATACACACAAGCTTCGTCTCTTTCCTACTACTTTAAAAGCAATAGCATTAAAATGGTTTATGGGTTTAGGAGAACATACAATTTGTTCTTGGGATGATATGAAGAAAAAATTTCTTAAAAATTATCAAGCTTACTGTAGGGCTAGAGACTCAAAAGAATACATTTATAGAATGAACCAACGAGAAGATGAAAGTTTGGAGGAGTATTTAGAAAATTTCTTTACAATCTGCAAAAATCCAAACAACATTATCTGAATCCTCATACCATCTATTGGCTTGAGGGGTCCTAACCCAGGTTTGGAGGTTAAGGTTTGCCAACAAACCCCTATACTATTTGCCCTTTCAGCAGTGACCTAATTGCGCTGGCCAAAGTCTCACCCGAAGCAGTATGGGAGGGTGCTGGAACTAGGTTTCCACACCCTGAGAGAGAGCAAGTCAAGCAGGTCTGCGTTCCCAGCCTATTAAGCTCGCATTTAACAGATCTATTAATAGGCTTATACAACAAAGCATAGATATAGTAATTTCCTTCGCATCCACGTGTGTGATATAAATCTATCAGCAAAACAACTATAATCACAACAATTAACATATCATAGGTTCACATAACAGAAACAAAGATAATTTTGTAGCTATCAATAGACACTTTCGCAGCTTAATCATACAACCAAAGTTCACATCAATCATAACAAAATAGATCCAAATGACATTAGATATCCAAAAGTACTTCACATATATATTAATACCAAAATCCTCTTACAATCCCGAAATACCACCTGCGCACGCAACCAACAGGGTTTGTACATAGCAGGACCGAGGATCTTCGTGCACACATCTAGCAGGAGTCCTTACCCAAATAACCCAACAACAGATATAACAATTCTTTCTTAACATCAATCTCGATTCTTTCCTACCTTAAGACTCAAAAAGGTTCATCTATTTATACTGATTTAGCCTACACATCCAATGGTCTGCAAACCATGGTTTGCGGACTCTTGTTATACCCTTGACCCATTATAATTCCTTTGGGACTTTGATCCACACCAAAACCCCTGCGCTAGACTAAATAATACAAAAAATATACAAAAATGGACAAAATTTGCAGCTTTAGGAGACCCTGCTCCAACATTCCCCCAACAAAATCTCGTGACTCATCCTGAGTCATTGTGATGGTGGGGTCTCCACCTGTGCCTGTAGCAGTCTGATCGCTTCAGCCAATGGGGGCAGAAAACCTTCACTCTGAGCTGCATCATTTTTTTCAATATCGACCAATTTCTACGTAATTAGACCTTCCATTGTGGCAGTGACACTCTCCAGATTTTGGTTTAGCTACTTAATAGCAACATTAACATCCTATGAGAGCTTAAGGGCTTCGTCAGCCCAAGGCTTCAAGTGGTCACCGAGGACCTTCTTTTTATGTCGAAGTGCATCCATATCATTTTGGAGGGTGTGGTTGGTTCGCAGCCATGCCAAGCACTGGGAAGGAACCAAAATGGGCAGGGTGGCTTCTATCTTCTCGAACTCTTCTTCCTTCTACCGTAGGTCCTAATTTATTTCTTGTAGGATTAGGTCACATTGGACCTTGGTCCATATCTACATGGTTGTTTCCAGTAATTGGGCGCCCTGTGCGATCTGCCCTGTAATGACGTTTCTAGCCGCGGTAACCAACGCAGCTCGCCGAGATCATACCTCCGGAGGCGTTTCAGGCTGTAACTTAGCCTGCACATCCACGATCTGCTGCTCCATTTGTGTCTTGACCAACTAAAATTTCGTCCTAGAGGCCTTCAATGCTGCGACCAGCCCTTCAATCTTAGCCTGGGGAGTGGCTGTGGCCGGAATTTCTACTGTAACATTTGTGCAGAGTTGATGAATCAAGTTTTCGAGCTCCGTTTTCTTCACGGTGGTGAGGGACACTTCAGAGTTCTTTGCATCGATTATCTATTTATCAACACCGAGCTCTTGGTGCACTTGTTGGTCCCGATGGTGAATTTCCTAAAATAAGGAGGTGTGGAGACCCTGCAATGCCCCATGTGGTAGCTTGGATAAATTCAGCTAGACTTTTGTACTAGCCTGGACGAGCATTCCTAGGTCGGGTGGAATGATCACAAGGGCTATGCCAGGTAGAGAACAGAGGCGTCTTTCATCTGTAACTAGCACTGCACTTTTGGTTGCCAAGAGCATTCATACCTGAGTCACACTAGTCTGCAGCGTGTTTGTCTTCAGCTGTAGAGTGCGGAGCTCAACCTGAATTGTGTCGATCGCAAATTTCTATTGTTCCTATAAGGCTAACCATTTTTCTTCTACGGCCAAAGTGACAACATCAACAATTTGTTTGAGATCCCCATTAGTTAGTGTGAATGTCTCATCTCGTTCCGTCCATTAAGAGCGCTGCTTCTTTCGGGGCCCTTTGATAGGCTCTCTTGTTTGATTCGTGCCTCAGGGGGAGGCAGTTCCTCCCACATGCAATCCTTTTGTACCCAGATCTGGCTATGAATCGGCCTGAGCCTTTTCCTCTGCATCCTTCTCGGTGGTCTGTTTCTATTGTGCATCCTTTTGTGTTGCTCCGCTCATGTCCTTTCCTATACTCTTGCTTAGTCCTTCGGTATCCTTAATGATGACCGGAGGGATTATTTGCATCGTGTTCATTCCTTTGGTGCCCTTCACACCAGTTTTGAATCTGATCTTCCAGTTATGAGGCCAGAGTGTAATTACATTGTCAATTTCTTCGTCTGCTACCATATAAGGGAGCGAGGTACAGGCTTTATCCTTGCGACCTTGAAGTTGGATGTTGTGCATAGTTACCTGGAAGTACGCAATGCTCTTGTATCTATCATATACTATGGGCAACAAGTGAATTTGGGAATTGATAGCTACTGCCAAGCTACTCTGTAAGAGGACCCAGAAGACTTGGTTGTCCTCGATGCACTGCACATCCTTGGAGTCTGAAAAGTACACATAACGAGCCCCTTCACACATGTCTAGGGTGAGCTCAGGGAGGACTGACTCTGCAGGGGCTTCCCAGGTGACCAACGCTATGAGGAACAAAAACCAGGAATAACAAAAGGCACATCCCCACTCCTAGGACTCTCAGACATTAGCTAGAAACTCATCGCACAAATACTAGGCCCAGTTGAAGCATACCCCTTTCTTGCATTTTCCTGCTAACTGAATTACATATGCGAGGACAGAGGTGACTTAACATTTTCTCATCTTCTTCCATGCCAACAAAATGGTGCCCAACTGCATGCCTTGGTCGCTGATGGACTTGATTATAAAGCCTATAGTATTTTGCTCCACATGGTAGGTTTTACGCACGTACTTAGCAGTTTCCCCCTCATACTTCTTGCCCATGCACTCCAGAGGGTTTGGTCCATTCATGGGAAGGCCAGTAATTATATGAACCAACACAACATCAATGTGGATCCTGTCCTGGATCCACAGGTAGCCATCATGAATTAGGGCAAGCAACTGTCAGGCTAGCCAGTCCTTGACATTGTAGTGACTGAAGTGTGGCATCCTTAGCAAGTTTAGGAGCCTGGACCTGGCCAATCCACGCACCCAACACTCGAGAAAAATTTTGATCGCATTGTCTGCCTGAATCGTGTCAAGGTATAATTTAGGTGCCAGTTCAGGGAAGGCCTCCAAACTAGCCAAGTCGTGATCATAAAATTTGATCTCATGGAGCCTTCCAAAAGGTTCACCAATGACGAGGACCTCTCCCAGGGTTAGTGGCATCTGTAGATTAGTGATCAGGCTGACGAGGTTCTTCGATGTGAATGTCGAGGGCTTGCGTGGTCAGACCAAGGGAGGTAACCAGTTGATCGGGTCGGTAGGCTAGGCCTCCTCTTGAGCAACACGCGCTTGGGGCATCGCCCGTGGGGATTTTACATTTCTTGGGGAAGTACGAGGCTTCCCTCTAGCCCATTTCATGGGTTTCAAGGGTTTCCCTGAGCCTTCTGCCTTTTTCTTTCCCTTCTTTGTGACTAGTGTGGAGAAAAATTCTTCAACTTCAGACTCAATCTCCACCACTTCCTCAGTCCCTTGTTCTGTCAAGGGCACTAGTTATGAGGGTTCAGCAGGATTCATGGCCGTCATCCCGGCGCGAAAGAAAAACTCTGGATTGCTACTGTCAAAGGGAGTAGGTTGATCAGACATAAAAGAGATCCTATAGGCACATAAATTATTACAGCAAAAATTCATCAAGGACAAACATGCCAAGTACAAGCGATTCAAGCGATACAAAAACCTTGTCTGATCTAGCCTGCCAGTTTCATAGCTTTAGCGATCGCCCAACAGTAGGGTAAAACTCACTTGGAACTTACCATCAAGTAAATGGTAAAAAACTCTAGAAATCGCCTCATTAAATGTTGACCGACCGCTCCTTCCAATGGTAACGTTTTCTTTTTACCCGATTTGACTGTTCCAATGGCTAGTTTTCACAACCTTGGTGAGCTCATCGTACCCCTACGCTCCCAGCGCACCCCTGCATTTTTAGCAGACCTCTTACACTCCTAGCGCATCTGCTACGTTCTGAGTTTATTCCTGTGCCTCCAACGTAATTCTCCATACGTCTAAATCTACGGCTGCCTCCTGCACAGAGCATGGTACCTGCTACGCTTACCTTCTGTGGGGGGGCTATCCCATTTCATATAGCTACTCTAGCCATATAGTCATTTGATCTGATATGGTTTGAGCTAACTACCATTGATATAGCTAGGTAGCATATCGCCATGTAGGGTAGCTAATCGAATAGCTCCACCATCCGTGATTTGCTTAACTATATAGGGCCCAAGCCAGTACTGTCGGAACTTCCTTGGGTGTTTCAAAAACTGACTATCATATAGTAGGACTAAGTCATCCTCCACAAAGGTTTTTTGATGAATATGTCAATCGTTCCAGGCCTTGTCACGTGTCTTCTGAACCTGCTGATGGATGTTGGCGATGAAACAGTCTTCCTCCAAAGCCACAAGTTGTGCTAACCGCTCCTCCATGATATCAGACTCTACCATATTTGTGAAGGCTATGATGCACAGGCTAGGAAAAATATATTCCATGGGCATAATGGCTTCCCTACCATAGACCATCCTAAAAGGTTTTTTCCCTATCAAATTCTTACAGGTGGTTTGGTAAGCCCATAGAAAAGATAGAATGCGCACGTCCTAGTCACTGCGGTCAACATTACAAACCTTGGCCAGTGCATGCTTCAAGACCTTATTAAAAGCTTTGACCACGCAGTTTTCCTAAGGATGATTGTTGGCTCGAGGGGTCCTGACCCAGGTTCGGTAAGCAAGGTTTGCCAACAAACCCCTATAATACTGGCCCTTTTGGCAGTGACCTGCTTTCACAGGTCAAAGTCTCACCTGAAGTAGTATGGATGGGTGCTGGAACCAGGTTTCGCACCCTAAGAAAGGATGGGTAAAGCAAGAAGAGTAGTGCTAGATCTTGTAATCCCCAGTTACCTTATTCTATGCAGAGTTAATGAAATATCTATTCACATCCACGTGCACTAGATCTATAGTTCTACGTTTGTTATATCATCAACACAACAGTACATAAATAGAACATAACAGATTGAGATCCAAGAACACAGTACACAGATCTTTCGCAGCTTAAGGACAGCAAACATATAATACAAAATACTAGTAATTCATATAGCAGTACTCATAGGTTCAGTTCTCTAACAACCTTTCACATTCATTCATTCATCAATTCTTCCTTACAATTCCAATTCCCTTCCCAACCTGCGCACATAGTAGCAGGGTCTGCACACAGCTGGACTAGGAGTCTATTCCCCAAAACCCAAACAGATAGCTTAAACAATATATCACATCAATAGCTCATCATATCCTATCCTTTACTATACAAAGTGCATCTCTATTTATAACAATCTAGCCTCGACTTTCCTACGGACCGCAACCCATGGTTTTCAGACCCTTAGTTTACCCTTTGACCCATTACAATGCGTTTGGGGCTTTGACCCACCCCAAAACCCCTCCGCTGGGCTAATTATAATCAAAATATCAAAATTGGACCAGTTTCGCAGCTTGGTAGGAGACCTCATTCCAACAGTCCCCCAACACAATCTTGTGACTCGTCCCGAGTCACTGCAGCTGTCATATAGTCATTGAACCTCCACGCAGGGTAGATAGCTGGACTACTCCACCATTCGTGATTTCTTTAACTATGTAGGGACCCAACCAGTGCTGTCGAAATTTTCCTAGATGTATCAAAAATTGGCTATCGTATAAAAGGACAACGTCACCTGCGATGAACGTCTTTTGGCGAATATGTCGATCATGCCATTCTTTGTCACGAGCCTTCTAAACCTGTTGATGAAAACTAGCAATAAACCGATCTTCCTCCAGAGCCACTAGTTGCACAAGACGCTCCTCTATGATATCGGGGTATGCCATATTAGTAAATGCTGCAGTGCGTAGGCTAGGAACAACGTATTCAATGGGCATAATGGCCTCTTTGCCATAGACCATCCAAAAGGGGGTTCGACCTATTAGCTTCTTGCAGGTCATTCGGTAGGCCCACAAAACAGAGGGAATGCGCACATCCAAATCACTACGATCGTCATTGCAGACCTTAGTTAATGCCTGTTTTAAAATTTTGTTAAAAGCCTCAACCGCCCCGTTTGCCTGAGGGTGGGACGGGGTACTCTTTGTATGGTGGATCCTAAATTCCTCATTCAAGGCTTGAATCATCTGGTTGACAAAGTGTGTACCTCTGTCACTCATTAGGACTTTTGGGCAGCCAAACCTAGTCAGGATTTGCTCAAAGATGAAGTGCAGAGCAGTATCCGTAGTACAATCCTTCACCGCTTGTGCCTCAGCCCATCAAGTGACGTAGTCAGTGGTGGTGATAATGTAGCGTGCGCCTGTTTTCTTTCTGGGCGGATTGATGGGTCCTATAAAATCAATGGCCCATTTTTCAAAAGCCTGTAAAGCCACTTGAGGCTATAACGACATCTCATCTCAGTGTGAAGGTCATCCTCTGCGCTGGCAGGTATCGCAAGACCGAAAATAGGTGTATGAATCTTGATGAATCATAGGCCACCATAACCTAGCACTCAAAATATTTTGTGCAGTTGCCCATCCTGCGTAGTGGCCTCCTGCGACACCTTCATGCGCTTCTGCTAACATGACAGGCTGTTCATGTTCAAGGACATATCTGCGTAGTATTTCATTAGCACCTAGCTTGTATAACTGACTGGCGAGGATAGTAAAGTCCGTGGCTCGAGTAACCAATTCCTTCTTCTGCTGTAATGAATATCTAGCCGGGGCCATGCCTGTAGTGAGGAACTCAATGATATGAGAAAAGTGTGCGTCAACCACCTTAATGGTAAACAAATGCGCATCCGGAAAGCCTTCGTCCAAATTAGTAGGCTCTTCTCCTATTTCAATGTGAGACAAATGGTTCGGGCCAGCATTCAACTTTCCGGGCTTGACGATGATCTCAAAATCATACTCCTGGAATAGCAACAGCCAATGGAAAATCTTCCCCCCTAACACAGCCTTGTTGACTAGGTATTTTAAAGCCGAATGATCAATGAACATTTTAAAGTGTCCACCTAGTAGATAGTGCCGATATTTTTGTAGCACGTAGACCATAGCCAATCCTTCGCGTTCAGTGGTGGAGTAGTTCTGTTCTGTGCCCGAGAGTTTTCAACTCACAAAGGCAATCGGGTGATCGATATCTCCTTCTCCAGGTTGAGTGAGAATAGCTCCTAAGGTGATACCTGACGCATCCATGTGTACATGAAATTCCTTTGTCCAATCAGAAAATATTAGTATGGGGGCAGAGATCATCTTCTCGTTGAGTAGTTAAAAGCTCTTCTAACATTCATCATCCCAAAAGAAGGAAACATCCTTTTTTAATAGATTTTCCATAAGCGCTGTAATCAGGGTGTACCCTTGAATGAATTTTCGGTAATAACCAGTGTGTCTGAGAATAGAATGCAATTTTTTCTCCATTGTGGGGACTGCCAAGTTTATTATTATGGCTACCTTCGCAGGGTCAACCATCAATCCCTGCCGATAGACGATGTGTCCAAGCAGGATTCCAAATGGCACACAAAAAATTCACTTCTTAATATTCAACGAGATTTGGTGCTTCTGGAACACATCCAACCTTAGCCGTAGGTTAGAGACATGCTCCTTGACAAAGCCAAAAATCGTCCAATCATTGAAATAAACCTCCAAGAACTTATGAATAAATTCCTTGAATACCGCAACTACGACCCTTGAGAAAATAGCAGGTGCATTTTTTAGAACCAAGGGCATGACCATATACTGGAAAGACACCCATTCAGTCACGAAAGTAGTCTTACTGCGATCTTTAGGTGCAATACGAATCTGATGGTACCCTAAGAACCCATCGGTGAAGGAATAGGCCTCTTGTCTGCCCACGCTATCAAGGATTTTTTCGAAGAAGGGTGTAGGAAAGGGGACATGGACACAGGCGTCATTTAACTTGCGTAGATCCATGCAGATGCATATTTCTCCCTTGGTCTTCTTTTCCTGGACGACCATTGGACTTCCCCAGTCTGACTGCTCAACTGGTTCAATGATACCGGCGACAAGCATTTTATCGAGCTCTTCCTTGAACTTTTTCTTGTATTTTGGATTCAGTCGGTACGGCCGCTGCTTGACGGGGTGCGCTTCAGGTTTCAAAGTGATATGCATAATATCGAGGACCCCGGTGATGCCCTTGAGCTCGGAGAACTTCGTCGAAAATAAGTCCTGATATTCCGTGAGTAATTCTGCGATTTTTCCCATAGTCCCTTCATCCCAATAGTCCCCAATTTTAGCTAGCTTAGGGTGTTCCTCCATCCCAATATTAACATCACATAGCTTAAGCGGCTGTGTTACGTCAAGATTCTATAGTGATGGCCCCATAACAGCGCATTCTCCTTCTGATTTTGGGACGGAAATGTTTCAAGGATTATCTTCGTCCTCATCAATTGCTAAGCTCTAAAAATTGGCTATGTCGTGCATCTGCGCATCCCATGTTAGGATCGTTGGGGTGGCATGGTGGGGAGTATTCTTAAAGACAAACGCATCAATGTCCTGCAGGTCTTTGTCGAGCGTCTTTGTTCCTCCAATCAATCCTAATGTTGTAACAAAGTCCTCCTTTAGTATCTCCCAATGGTGGGTGCGCTGGTGCATTTCCATGTCTAAGTACCAAGCGGCCGGGATAGGACCCAAGGCATGAACAAATAGATGGACCCACTCTTCTGTAATTCTATCGGACCACTTGGTCATCCAAACACGCAGATGTGAATGAGGATCCCCAGGTCCGAGGAACATCCTGGTGCATATGTCAGCTGGAGGGGCAAACCGTAGGGGCATCCTTTCCTGACACGTTTCCCAATCTAGGAACATATCCTTGTGGGTGTCCCACCAACACGCAGGTGTCCCACGCATAGCTAGACTAAGGGCCCAGAGCCATCATTCTCTTGGAGCCCTAGCTTCTAATGTCCTGAGGAATTCTTGGACACTACCAGCCTCATCAAAGTGGGGTAGATCTCTTACCTCTGAGGAAACACAGTAGAGGGTTCTTGCGACTCGGGGGCAGTGCAGTTTCGACACCTCATGTAACCGGTTTTGCCAACTTTCCAGTTCTTCATCAGCATCAGAACAACAGTCACTATACCTCCAGAATATCCCATCTATTGTGGTTTTACTCCTGTCTTCATCCTGCGCAGTCAATCTATAAATATGGTCTAGTTCCTCCCGTTCGTGGGCTGGTTCCATATACCGCGCGCCTTCTGCTGGATCTAGTGGTACTATTACGCATGTACCATTGTTTTCGAATACCATGTTGTGCTTTTTGAGATTGATGACACCCCCCATGTCTATAGCCCAGTCTAGCCCAAGTAGTGTAGGGTATGGATCCACATCGTCCACGATTTCAATGACCTCAAAGTCAGCTAGGACTTTTACTCCCGTGATGTCTACCATGACTCTTGGCAACCGTCCTAGTGGTATGATATTTTGTTGATTTTCTATGCGTAGCTGGATAGTGGACCATTCTAGCTTAGGTTCACCCATTCATTGCCATGTCTGCTTTGGTAGCATGTTCACATCTAACCCTAAATCGAGAATAACTTGGTCCATCTCATAGTCACCAATCTGCACCGTCATCCGCATTTATCGTCCGATGTGTTTCTTGTAGCCATATAGCCAGTGGAAACCTCGAGTCTCAGGGATTGTGTTGGGCCAGGCTACGCAGCTATGTAGTAATACTTGAAGAGTTTCCACAACCGGTTGGTTATGTAGCAGTTCCAAGCATGCCATTAGAAGGGGCTCAACTCCTTCCTTTATCTGAGGTTGTGTTGGCAGCTATGTGGTGACTATTAGTGGTGTTTGTTCTTGGAAGGGCACTCCTTCCCGGGAGGCCAGCTCCTTTTTGGATCTTGGGGTGACCAGCCCACTGCGTATCTCAGTTTTAACCCTTTGCACATTTTGCGTAGGGGTGGGCTGCTTGTCCTGTATATTGGCTATTAAAAGTGGGCAATCTTCAATTTCATGGTCCAGCTATCGGCAATATTTGCAGGATTTCCTGGTGGAATTTGGACAATCCCTTGCGAAGTGTCCTATTTCTCTACAATTATTGCAGATCAGTTGTCCCCGACCCTGTCCTGCACTCCCTCCCCGACCTCCCCTACCCCTTTCGAGGGAGCCACCAAAAGTCGAGGGGGATCTCAGTGATGCCTGATCTAACTGTACCCTATAGAGGTTTCCCTGATATACCAATAGCTCATATGTGCGACAATTCTACTCATCGTGCCCTAATGATCGGTAGAACCTACACCATTGTTGCTTCAATTCACCCATACTTAACTGGGGGCACTAGGCCATATCATGTAGTCCCACTACCTAGCATTCATCGCACCAAAGTGCAAGGCTGCTGGATCTGGGGCACAACGGACTAGGTCCCCTTGCCTGTAGGTAATCCGCCAATAGGGGACACTAGTCCTTAGTATGACCATACACCCGACATCGTATGCACAAGAGGTCTGTACTAACTCCTTTTCCCCGTTCCATCCGCAAGCTATGTATTTCCATGTGCATGGCTCTGAGTTGCTCTTGAATCTACTATACTCCCCCCATTGTGTCGTCCTTGGGTGCGGCTTCGAGCTTCATAGCGGTTTCCAGGGCTTTTTCCTGTGACTCGAAGGTCTGCTGGCCCATTGGTATGCGTAAGTGAGGTAGCAACATGGTGATGAACCATTCCATGTGTTGCCTATCGTCATACTTGAACCTTCCTTCTCTAATTGCTTTCTTCAATCGTTGATCGGCCTCCCACACTGACTCAGACGTACCTTGCTTGAAATATTTTACTTCGGCTACCAATTGAGAGTATGACTTTGGCTTCCGGAACTGTTGTTTTAGGGCATGTTTGGTCAATTTAGTGTGTCCTAAATTGCTAACATAAATTATCAACCAAGGATTCGTAAGCTGACGAAGTGTGGCGCACTATATGTGCAAGATAACCTATCTCTTACCTTTTGTCGTTTTTGGATTTTTATGAAATTCTAAAAGACAAGTATGGTTATGGATATTCAAGGCAATGATGTCCTTTATAATGATTTACCAACTTGAAACTGAAAAAGGAATTTGAAATATACAATGACAAAACTTGAAAGGAAATGAAAATGTGCTACTAAAATGAAAAAGGTGTTGCTAATCTAATAAATCAAAACAGTGAACTAGTGAGCATGAAACCAAACTATTCTTGCTGCTGTCTAAACACAAAAGAAACTATGCTGAAAGAAATCCAAAAGTTGCAATAAAGTAAATCTAAATCAAATTACATCAACTTGTCTTCCGATCCCTCATCATTAGTCCAGCTATGATTTTCGGAAGTAACCATAAACAACTTGAGTAACTGATATCTAACTTGCAGAAAGTAAACTAATATCAAACCACACATTCATAATTCAATCCCTCACCATCAGTCCAGCTGTGGCTTTCGGAGGTAACTGAAGATGTCATGCACAATTTAATATTTCTAATTTGCAAAAAGGAAACTAATATCAAACTACACATCCATAATTCAATCCCTCACCATCAGTCCAGCTGTGGCTTTCGGAGGCAACTGAAGATGTTATGAGCAATTTAATATATCTAACTTGCAGAAAGAAAACTAATATCAAACTACACATCCATAATTCAATCCCTCACCATCAGTCCAGCTGTGGCTTTCGGAGGCAACTGAAGATGTTATGAGCAGTTTAATATATCTAAATTTGCAGAAAGGAAACTAATATCAAACTACACATTTCATAATACAATCCCTCACCATCAGTCCAGCTGTGGCTTTCGGAGGTAACTGAAAATGACATGATTTAATATATCTAAATATAACTACTGAAGCAAATGTGCAAGACTGAAATAAACAAAGCAATACCGGAATTAAACAAAAACTAAGAAAAAATAAATTAACAACAGAACAATATTGATTCCATGTCATTAGTCAAAAGATATGCAAATGCCCGGGCTGCCATGAAAAATTATGCTAAAAGCTATGATTTCATAAAGCAATCTAAGTAAGGAAATATGACAAAACAGAATTGAAAGCAACTTATCTATAAAACATGTAAAAGCCTCCTTGGATAGCAGGGGCCCTCTGCTACCAATTTGGTGAAGTCCTTCAGCTCCTTCAAGTTGTAATCAAAACAACATCAAAGAACTGAATTTCTCTATTAAAAAGAACTCACAAATCTACATCCCATTCCATCTTGAACTTAGTTACAAATCTACTTCTTCATTACTTTCTTATTACTTCTTCATTACCTATGATAGGAGAAAGCTTCTCCTATTTATACAAAATATGAGGAGACATATCATTAATGGGAGTCCATGAATCTCTCCCTCCATCTCTAGAGTTACAATCAAAATAGGAAATGATAAGACACATGTCTTTCTAGAGTTTCAACACAACTTGAGGAATGAGACACATATCCTCTTGATCCCATAATCTTCTCCAACCAAATTCGAATTTGGTTTTAGAGTGCCACATAAGGGTCTTCTAGAAGTCTCCTTTTGACCTACACATGTCACAAAACTCATAACACATATATAGATATATGAAACTATGTTAATTTTCTAGTTTCTAATCATAAATTCACTTAAAATATATAAAATAAATAAATTTGGAAAACAAGGATCCTAACCCATATATTTATGAAAATGGTTACTTGATGTAGGGTTTTAGGTCAAATGGCTATGAAATAAGAGCTAAATGGTTATGACATAATGGAAATATGTATGAATATGGAGAACATTTTTGAGACTCAACATACCCCCCAACTGAAGTTGTTGCATGTCCTCATGCAACCATTGCAATGATTCATTTGCCCATGAGTTGATATTTTATGAGTTTTGACTCATATAGATTCATTCCAAACTTTGCTTCTTGATTTTTCCTTTTTGGCAAAGTATAATACATTTGATTGCAACATTTTTTTTTTTTTTTTTTTTTCAATGGTTGGTTCTTGTGTGACAACCATTTTTTTTTTTTGAAGCATTGGTTCTTGTGTAACAATGCTTTATTTTCTTTGTTGCATCAAAGTTCATGAAAACATTTAGAATCAATTACTTCATCAATGAATTGATCATTTGCAAGGCATATAATCTTTTGGATCATGTTGCAACAATAGTTGGTTGGAAAGTATATGTGGGTGGAAATGAAATGAAAATGTGTGATAATGTATGACATGTGGATATGAAATGATGTCCCTTCCCCCCCCAACTAAAGATATGACAATGTGGAAAAGGGAGTGAGGAATTTTTCCAAAGTTACAATTTTAGCATTCTAATGAATTACATGACTAAAAATTAGAAAACAACATACCTTCACTTACCTTAAATGTGGATGAGTTGGGTATGTGTGGTGGCTGCAAAATTCTGATCATATTCTTCTTCAAGTGGCTGAACAAGAGGAGTCATGGATAAAGAGATGAGATGACTTTTTATTGCTTCTACTAAAACTTGCTGAATCTGCTCCAAAATGCTGAAAATAATAGTCTTCATGTCTTCAAAAATCATTGGCACAATTCCTACTATGTGAAAAGATGTTCTGATGTCGAACATAGTAGGAAATTGTTGACTTAGTGGCCATTAATGGATGCCACTAGTCAACACGAGAACTCTCACCATTGATGACAATGAGAGTCAAGATGCCCAAACACATCTTGCTAGGTACGAATGATTTTGCCGATGTCGAGTCACCTAGAAGATCCGACGAACAAGGGACATTAATGTATTCTCATTGTTTGTCAGCATGAGAACTTGCCATTAAGGTATGCAAGCCTCAAGGTGTTTTTACAAAGAACTTAGACTCAAAGGACTATGGACTCAATAATTTGCATTGAAGCAGGGCTTATTTGCGGAATGAAAATGACAAGAAATGGAAGATGGAAATGGAAGATGAAAATGGAAATGGGCAATAAGCATGTGAATGAGCCTCTTGCTTTTATTTGTGGGTTATGAATGGACAAAAAGAAATGGAAAATGGATGTGAATGTAAATGGAAAATATGAAGTGAAATGAGGTGAATGGTTTATTATGAGGTATGGATGTGATGGAGACAATAGTATCTGAAAGTTTTTCAAGTGTTTGGATCCGATTTTGCATCAGCATATTTCCTCCTCTTTGTTGTTGATCATCCTCTTATGAAACAAATTGGTCTCTTAAAGAGACACCATTCTCTTGTAGTCATTTGTCCTTCCTCCTGGAACCTGCAAAAAAAACTAATACTTATTCTGCAATGGAATGTAAGATTATCAAAGGGAGAGAGGTGATCAATCTCTCTAGTTATGATATTTACACACAAAACTAAGAATTTGTATTAATGAGACAAGTTCTCAAAGGAAAAATCAAAAGAATTTATACCTGTTTTGGAATTAGTGCCTCAAGTTGAATGTAGCTTCTTTTCAGCAATTTATTTTATTATTTGCCATTTCAAACTCTAATGATGGATTTCTCATTGTATAGATCTTGTTGAGACCTTTCCAACGATACTTAAATCATCAAAATCTGATTTTGTATGAGAAAGTTAGGGTGATTTAAACAATGAGGTTTTTCAGCTGCTAAAAATCTTGAATAAAAAGTTAGTCATTCATCTTTCATCATCAGTCCAAAATTACTCAATACCTTCAGAAAAGTGAGCAAATAACTTATTCATTTCATTGATTCAATTTTTTTTTTTATTTTTTTTATTTTTTATTTATTTTATTTTATTTATTTATTTATTTATTTTATTTATTTTATTTTTTGAATTTTTTTATTTTTATTTTTATTTTTTAAATGAAATAAAGCATGGATGAAATAATTGTCCTTATGAATATTTTTGAAACAAAGTCATGCCAATGCCTCTTTCATGCAAAATAAAAATAAAAAACTTGAAATTTCTAAAGTCAAATTCCTAACTATGAAGGAGATGAAGGCAGAGTCCTTTTCAATTTATACAACTTGCATTTGATGCACATGTGATAATGTGCTTGCCTCAAATAATCCATTTGTCATTTATCATATGCCACCACACATGAATTCTGCCACATTTTCCCTCAAGTAAGGAGATTAGTTCCTTGATTATTTCTCAAAACCGTGACTGTTTTCATAATAAAAAAAACATTTTTCTCTCACGCACACTGCAAATTAGTGCTCTGAAGAACCCTGAATTTCTCCCAAATGGCTGCGAATTTCAGAAAGTTCTTATAAGATTACCTAATTCACCCCGTTCCCGAAAAAACCCATGTTTTAGTTTTTTCTAATTCGTCCTGGTTTGCTCAGAAACTTCGTTTTAAAATCGGGTGTTTTTGACAATGATGCATTTCGTTTTCTGGCAATTACTTGTGGTTTGATTTGTTTTTATTTTGCAGGTTTTGAAATGTAATGGCTTGTATCTCACAGAGAAGTTCAGATTGATCTTCCTCATTCCAATTACTTGCAATGGAATCTACAATCTTCTCTTCATCAACAGTCTGAAATCTTCTCTTCATCAGCAATTTCTTCATATGATATACTTCCATTGTATGTCCCTACAATTGAATTTGTAATCTTCTCTTCATCAACAAATTGCAATCTTCTTCTCATCAAAAAAATTGCAATCTTTTCCTCATCAACAATTTCTTCATGTGATATACATTCATTGTGTGCAATTTTTTTTTTTTTTTTTTTTTAAATGATTTAAATAATTGTTGTTTGAGGAAAAACGAATATGAAAAAGAGAAAGTTTTTTTTTTTTTTTAAATTGCAGTGCATGGGTCTTTGTGTGGATTGAAGGTCTGCATATATGCATAAATCCAAGCCAAAGAATGGCCTCATGCGTATGCATGGGTCTTATTTCCATGAATTTTTTTTTATTTTTATTTTTTTTAAATTTAATTGATTTGTTAATAAAATTATGTATGTTATATTTTCAAAAAAAATTTAAAAATACACATATATATTCATTAAACAAAACAATTTATTGAAATCAAAGTTTTTCATGAAAACAATTTTTTTTTTTTTAAATTGTTGAATCAATTGAAATGATGAAGTTTTATTTTGTCTCCTCTTTTTTTTTTTCACATAACAATTCTTTTTCTGATCCTCCAGATCACACAAAGTGCAGGAGGAGAGCATACTCAAGAATTATTAATTTTTTTTTTTACATAACAATCCTTTTTCTGATCCTCCAGATCACACAAAGTGCAGGAGGAGAGCATACTCAAGAATTATTAATTTTTTTTTAGATGTAAGAAATAAGGCTACCTAGTTACACTTCCCCGGCAACGGCGCCCAAATGTTTGGTCAATTTAGTGTGTCCTAAATTGCTAACATAAATTATCAACCAGGGATTCGTAAGCTGACGAAGTGTGGCGCACTATATGTGCAAGATAACTTATCTCTTACTTTTTGTCATTTTTGGATTTTTATGAAATTCTAAAAGACAAGTATGGTTATGGATATTCAAGGCAATGATGTCCTTTATAATGATTTACCAACTTGAAACTGAAAAAGGAATTTGAAACATACAATGAAAAAACTTGAAAGGAAATGAAAATGTGCTACTGAAATGAAAAAGGTGTTGCTAATCTAATAAATCAAAACAGTGAACTAGTGAGCATGAAACCAAACTATTCTTGCTGCTGTCTAAACACAAAAGAAACTATGCCGAAAGAAATCCAAAAGTTGCAATAAAGTAAATCTAAATCAAATTACATCAACTTGTCTTCTGATCCCTCATCAGTAGTCCAGCTATAATTTTCAGAAGTAACCATAAACAACTTCAGTAACTGATATCTAACTTGCAGAAAGTAAACTAATATCAAACCACACATTCATAATTCAATCCCTCACCATCAGTCCAGCTGTGGCTTTCGGAGGTAACTCAAGATGTCATGCACAATTTAATATTTCTAACTTGCAGAAAGGAAACTAATATCAAACTACACATCCATAATTCAATCCCTCACCATCAGTCCAGCTGTGGCTTTCGGAGGCAACTGAAGATGTTATGAGCAATTTAATATATCTAACTTGCAAAAAGGAAACTAATATCAAACTACACATTTCATAATACAATCCCTCACCATCAGTCCAGCTGTGGCTTTCGGAGGCAACTGAAGATGTTATGAGCAGTTTAATATATCTAAATTTGCAGAAGGGAAACTAATATCAAACTACACATTTCATAATACAATCCCTCACCATCAGTCCAACTGTGGCTTTCGGAGGTGAACTCCGAAAATGACATGAGCAATCAATATATCTAAATATAACTACTGAAGCAAATGTGCAAGACTGAAATAAACAAAGCAATACCGGAATTAAACAAAAACTAAGAAAAAATAAATTAACAGCAGAACAATATTGATTCCATGTCATTAGTCAAAAGATATGCAAATGCCCGGCTGCCATGAAAAATTATGCTAAAAGCTATGATTTCAGAAAGCAATCTGCTTAAGTAAAATACCACAAAACTGCACTGAAAGCAACTTTCATATTCACAAAACATGTAAAAGCCTCCTTGGATAGCAGGGGCCCTCTGCTACCAATTTGTGAAGTCCTTCAGCTCCTTAAAGTTGTAATCAAAACAGCATCAAAGAACTGAATTTCTCTATTAAAAAGAACTCACAAATCTACATCCCATTCCATCTTGAACTTTGTTACAAAAGACTTCTCTACTACTTTTTCATTACTTTCTCATTACTTCTTCATTACTTATGATAGGAGAAAGCTTCTCCTATTTATACAAAATATGAGGAGACATCTCATTAATGGGAGTCCATGAATCTCTCTCTCCATCTCTAGAGTTACAATCAAAATAGGAAATGATAAGACACATGTCTTTCTAGACTTTCAACACAACTTGAGGAATGAGACACATATCCTCTTAGAGTTTCAATACAACAAGGAAGTGAGACACATATCCTCTTGATCCCATAATCTTCTCCAACCAAATTCGAATTTGGCTTTAGAGTACCACATAAGGGTCTTCTAGAAGTCTCCTTTTGACCTACACATGTCACAAAACTCATAACACATATATAGATATATGAAACTATGTTAATTTTCTAGTTTCTAATCATAAATCCACTTAAAATACATAAAATAAATAACTTTGGAAAACAAGGATCCTAACCCATATATTTATGTAAATGGTTATTTGATGTAGGGTTTTAGGTCAAATGGCTATGAAATAAGAGCTAAATGGTTATGACATAATGGAAATATGTATGAATATGGAAGACATTTTTGAGACTCAACAGGGCATCCTTAATATTTTGAAGGGATGCGCTTCCATTTTGAGATATGTACTGCATGTACCAATCCAGTGCTCTATCTTCAAAGGCCAAGGAAAACTATGCTTTTTTCACAGTATCGCTCACCACCCCCTGTGTCGTCCATACCGAGTCGGCCACGAACCAAAAACGATCCATATCTTTATCGGACACACCTTTAAAGGTAGGTAACTTCAAGTGTACTTCCATGTCTCCCTCTAACCAGGCTCTGGTTGAGGGCTTGCCCTCCTGCGAGCCTAACGACCCTTGCGTCGTTGCTTTTCCTGGCGGGCTATGGACAGAGTGATTCTTCTCTGGATCAGTCTAATAATACCTATCGCTTCGTGTTGTACTCTCCTCCAGAGTAGCGCTAATTTATGTTCGCGTCAGATCTTCCAGTATTTTCTTGTCAGTACCAGATCACTTCCTCAGAATCCTCCTGGTCCTGACAACGAAACCATTTGTTGGCTCGAGGGGTCCTGACCCAGGTTTGGTAAGCAAGGTTTGCCAACAAACCCTTATAATATTGGCCCTTTCGGTAGTGAACTGATTTTGCAGGTCAAAGTCTCACCCGAATTAGTATGGGTGGGTGCTGGAACCAGGTTTCCGCACCCTGAGAAAGGATGGGTAAAGCAAGCAGAGCAGTGCTAGACCTTGTAATCCCTGATCACCTTATTCTACACAGAATTAATGAAATATCTATTCGCATCCACGTGCACTATATCTATAGTTATACGTTTTTTATATCATCAACACAATAGTACATAAACAGAACATAACAGATCGAGATCCAAGAACACAATACACAGATCTTTCGCAGCTTAAGGACAACAAATGCATAATACAACAATTACCAGTAATTCATATAATAGTACTCACAGGTTGAGTTCTCTAACAACCTTTCGCATTCATTCATTCATCAATTCTTCCTTAAAATTACAATTCCCTTCCCAACTCGCGCACACAGCCAGTAGGAGTCTGTTCCCCAAAACCCAAACCGATAGCTTAAACAATAGATCGCATCAATAGCTCATCATATCCTATCCTTTACAATACAAAGTGCATCTCTATTTATAACAATCTAGCCCTGACTTTCTTACGGTCCACAACCCATGGTTTTCAGACCCCTAGTTTACCCTTTGACCCATTATAATGTGTTTGGGGCTTTGACCCACCCCAAAACCCCTCCGTTAGGCTAATTATAATCAAAATATCAAAATTGGACCAGTTTCACAGCTTGTTAGGAAACCCCGTTCCAACAATGATACGAAACACTTTTTGCCTGATGGATCCAAAATTCTTTCGTCAAGGCCTGTGTTGTTTCATTGAAAAAGTGCATACTTGTATCGCTCATCAGGATTTTCGGACATCCAAATCTAGTAAGAATCTACTCAAAGATGAAGTCCACAGTGGTATCTACTATGTAGTCCTCCACTACTTGTGTGTCGGCCCACCTTGTTACATAATCAATATCAGTTATAATGTAACGTGCACCTATCTTTTTTCCGGGCGGGTTTATAGGTCCTACGAAATTGATGGCCCACTTGTCAAATTCTTGTAGGGCCATTTGCGGTTGGAGGGGCATCTCATCCCTGCGGGATGACCTTTCGATGTGTTGGCATGTATCGCAGGCCTTACAATAGTCATGAGAGTCACTATGTAGGGTAGGCCACCATAATCTAGCTCTTAAGATCTTCCACATTGTGGCATTCCCTGCGTAGTGACCTCCTGCCACCCCATTGTGGGATTATGCCAAGATAGAATGCCATTCATGTTCCAAAACGTACCTTCACAGTATTTCATCTACTCCCATCTTATAGAGGTGACCTACAATGATGGTAAAATCTGAAGTGTGGGCTACCAACTCTTTCTTTTATTGCACTGAATACTCCATAGGTGCCATGCCCATAGTCAGGAACTGAATGATGTCAGCGAAGTGCGCATCAACCACCTCAATAGAAAATAGCTGCACATCAGACAACCCTTCCTCCAGGTTGGTCAGTTCCTCACCACTCTCGATTCGAGACAAGTGAACTGGCCCCACATTCAACTTCCCTAGCTTGACAACGATCTCAAAGTCATACTCTTGGAAGATCGAAAGCCATCGGCAGATTCCCCCCCCCCCCCCAACACAGGCTTATTCACTAGGTACTTCAAAGCCGAATGATCTGTGAACATTTTGAAGTGCCCTCCTAATAGATAGTGCCAATACTTTTGTAATGCATAGACCAAGGCCAACCCTTCCCTCTCCGTGGTGGCATAATTGTGGTCTGCACTCGAGAGTTTTCGACTAGCAAATATGATTGGGTGATCAATTTGAAAAAGAAATACCTTCACCCAATCAGGAAAAATAAGGATAGGTGCAGATACCATCTTTTCCTTAAGTAGCTCAAAGCTTTTCTAACACTCGTCATCCCAAAAGAATGAAACATCCTTCTTAAGCAGCTTTTCCAGAGGTGCTGTGATCATTGTGTATCCCTGAATGAATTTTATATAGTAGCCCATATGTCCAAGGATCAAACGCAACTGTTTCTTAGTCATGGGTACTGCCAGATTGATGATAACATCAACTTTCGCAGTGTCCATCATCAACCCTTTTCGACAAACTAGATGTCCAAGCAAGATTCCAAAGGGTACGTAGAAGATACATTTCTTGATATTCAGGGAAATTTAGTGTTTTCGGTAGGCGTCCAACATCATGCGCAGGTTTGAAATGTGTGTCTTTACTAAGCCGAAGACAGTCCAATCATCGAAGTACACCTCCAGAAATTTGTGGGTGAATTCTTTTAACACTACAACAGCTACTCACGAGAAGATAACATGGGAATTATTGAGCCTAGATGGCATGACTGTATACTGGAAGGATCCCCATTTAGTGGCAAACGTAGTTTTGCTGCGATCTTCTAGTGCAATTCTGATCTGATGGTATCCTGAGAACCCGTCAGTGAATAAGTACGCTTCTTGGCCTCCTACGCTCTCCAGGATCTCATATGAGAATCGTGTCAGAAAGGGTTCATGTACACAGGCATCATTCAAATTGCATAAGTCCACAAAGATTTAGATTTCCCCCTTTGTTTTCTTTTCCTAAACCACCATCAGACTTACCCAATCTGACTTCTTGACTGGCTCGATAATACTTGCAGTGAGCATTTTATCAATTTCTTCCTTAACCTTCTGCTTATACTTAGGGTTCAGCCGATAAGGCTACTACTTTATAGGGCGTGTACCCAGTTTTAGCGTGATGTGCATAACTCTTAGGTCCCTTGTGATCCCCTTGAGCTCTGAAAACTTGGTTGGGAATAAGTCTTGATATTCCGTGAGAAATTCAACAACTTTTCTTATAGTGTCATCATCCCAATAGTCCCCAACTTTATCCAACTTAGGCTGCTCTCCTGTGCCAATGTTGACTTCTCGTAGTTTCAGAGGCTTCGTCATATCCACAGTCTGTAGTGGAGGTCCCACAACTACACGCTCTCCCTCCGACTCTGAAATAGAGACATTGCACGGATCCTCATCGCACTCTTATATAGTTATATTGCGACAATTGACAATATCCTACATTTTCATTTCCCACGTCAGTGCCCCAAATGCTACAAAAGAGCTGGACTCACTAAACACAAATATATCTATATCCTTCAGAGCTTTGTCAAGCGCTTTCGAGCCCCCTATTACTCAAATGTTCCTATGAATTCATCCTTCAAAGTTTCCCAGTGGCGAGTGTGGTCCCAACACATGAATAAGTTAGGGTCCTATAAATATAGGATTCATAATTTTTGAATTGACTTTGATAGTCTTGTAAATATGTACATACCTTGATTTCTACAAGTTGTTTTCCCATATTTGAAAATAATAAAAAATGAAAAAAGAGGGTAAAAGTCCTAAAAGAAAAATCAAAGGACTTAGAAAAATATAAACCCCAAAATAAAAAGAGATAAAATAAGACCTGAAAGTGAGCAAGTTCAAATGCCACTACTTTTACTTTCATCGCAAGAATAATGATTATGTGCAGTGTCAATAAATGTCATAATACATGATTAGTTAAACAACTTAATCTTAACTCTTCATGCTTTCAATTTCATTTTTTAGATAGTGAATAAAGATTTGTCAAACAATTTAAACTTGAAAAATCAGTAGATATGTAGAGAATAATGAGGATCTCAACCATTTAATCTGAGCCCTCAGATGAAATAAGGTAGATCTAGATAGTTTTATGCTTTGAAAGAAAAATGTTTGAAGGTTGCAAGCCTAAATGCACCTACATAATGAAGAAAACATTGTTATAAATAAAGTTGGGTAGGTAGAAATCAGTGGAGCAAGCATGTAATAAAAAATCATCGGGAAAAATCACTAATTTCCCCTCCCCTATAGGTATTCAATATTCTAAACTTTCAGTAAAAAAGGCTCAGAGAATTTCTCTAACTTTTTTTGGGACCGAACCAAAGGCTCAATGATTGATAAGTTAAAAATATGGAATTCCTAACTTAAACCCTCATTCATGAACATTTACCCTTCATTCATACATCAAAACCCCTTTTTCCTAAGTAAAGACACATTCTTACTTAGTAAAATTGAAACCCTAAAATAATTAATTTCTCTTCAAAATCATTCATAAAACCCTCAAAATTACATTTATCCTAAGTATTAGTGAAGTAATATAAAAGATGAGCTATGCTTTATTTTTTTCACTTTACTTAGAGATAACATGTGTTTTATTTCCATTTTCACTACCCTCTTCATATTGACTTTTAACCTATTTTATTAAATCCCTAAAAATACCCTCCCGTAGTTATTAATTCCATTATATTTAAATAAACCCCCAAAACCCACTATTTTACATTTAGACCAAAGATTATTATCCCCATGTGGGAAAATAAACCCCACTCTACAAACCCCTTGGTCTAAACTTATCATTATTTAAATACCCTGCCCCTATAGTTTGAAAACTCTTCAAAAGATTGAAAAAATATATAATAAACTAAAGGCCGCTCCTGCATATGGTTTATTTGAAACATTTCATAAAGATGTTTTAATTTAAATAAACATTATATAACCCCTCTGCCATGTTATATAACACCTAAGGTTTAAACTTTATTAAAAGACAGTTTTATAAAGCCTAAAACAATTCCCTCTGCATATGAAACTCCAGTCCCACTACTCTTATTCCGACGCAGCTTCCGAACTAATTTGGACCATTCGCTCATGAACTTCATATCCGACAGTTGACATCCAAAATCACGTGGAAAAGATGCGCGATCATCCAATTGCCAAAGCTCTGTGAAATGGGCAGTTTCACACTTTTATCTCTCCTCCACGCGTCAAATTCCTACTGGATCACATTCGATCCATCCCAAACCACTTACCACTTATAACCAGTGCGATAACTACCTATGGTTTTCTGCCTCACGCTCCAAACCACCTCTGCTCTGATATGATATGCGTTCAATGCCGATACTGTTTTAAACCTAAAACATTATAAAAATTTCATATTGCATGTAGTTGAACCCTTTTCTGCATTATCTGTCCCTTTTCAAAGTTTTTTCGACTAAAAAATCAAGTGCCATTACACCATTTTCACACTCAAAGAACCTAAAAGCCATTGAAATTGTTGCCAAGAACACTGGAAGTGTCTAATCGACCTCCAAAAAACATTCAATAGCCATCAGCAAAGCCTATTTGACACCTCAGAAACCCTGTTTTAAGACCCAATACCTGCGAAAATAGGTATTCGTCAAGAAAGTAACCTTATCGTCTTCAAAAAGAGCTATTTTTGTCAATATTGAACTTTGTGAAGCCTATTTCTCTACTGAGAGAATTAATTACCTTCAAAGAGTGTATTTGTTGTAGAAACCCTTTGAAAGATTCAAATTCTTCTACCAATGCTCAGAATCCCGAATTTTTACACTCAATTACTCAGTGCCAACAAAGTTAAACATCCAAAGTCAAAATTCATTTCACAGGTCTTCCCAATTCATCAAAGCCATTATCCCTTCTTACAGACCTCTGTTTTATTAACAAATTGTTTGATTTTTTTAGGTCATTAGAAAAATGATAATTTGGATAAAACAATCTAAATAATAGTTAAAGATATGTTTTACTCCAAGAACTTACAAGGAAATGCATTCAAAGGATTTTCCTTAAAAGATTCCAGACATAAGAGTTAAAGAACAGTCATCCTATGAAAGATAAAAGAGTATTTTAATGTAAAGATTAAAACATGGCATTCATAATAGTCAGGGTAAAAGGAAAAACTCACAGTAAAGGTTAAATTTCAAAGTAAAGTAAGAATTCACAGTGACAGTGAAAATAGAGTAGTCAAACAACATCAAAGTTAAAGTGTATTAGATGAAAGTCAGAATGAAGGTTAAAACAAAGTTACAGAGTAGTCAAGGTAAAACAATAAAAGTAAAAATAGAGGCAGTAATGGTTAGATAGAGATAAAAATACTTTCACCAACAATGAAATTTATCCAAAGTGAAAGTAAAAATAGTTAAAAGAACAGTAAGGTTAAAAGATGAAAACGGAACAAGAAAGGACATTTTTTGCAAAAATTTCTTGTTTAATTCATTGTTTTGCAAAAACTATTGTGACCAATCCAAGATGAATTTTCCAAAAATGAAGGAGGTTTATGTTCTTAAGGTGTCCAAATACAACAACCTCTCTCACTTTTCTAATAGCCATTATGGGTTTGGAAATATTAAACAATATTTGAAAGCACTTTTTACAGAAACTTCCTGTTAAGTCATTGTTTTGCAAAGAAGATTGTGGCCAATAATAAATACAGCTTACAAACCTAAAGGAGGTTTTTGTTCCTAAAAGACCTATCTACAAAATCCTATCTAACTGTTTACACAGGTATTACAAAATGAGAGATACATGCACATATTTACAGCCTATGTTCCAGACTGTGGAAAACTCTGTTTTACAGATCGTTTTTCAGAGCCTCTTGAGAACAGTTGGAGAATAATTTTAGGGAATTGATAGAGGTTTATCTCAAAATCATATTTATCTACAATAACCTCTTTCACTTTTTACATATCTATTTTGGATTTAGAAATAAAAAGGTATCATTGGACCCTAAGTTTGCAAAATTGTTGGAGCAGAATGCACAAGGAAAGGAGACAGTTATTGACTTGGATGCCTCATCATCAACTAAGAGTTGAGATAAAATTCAAATTCTCCTCTTTGTCATCACCTATCCATAAAAAATAGTGCCAAATATATGCATTAGTTTTGAGTGTCCTTTACTTAAGTTCTATTTATGTAAAACAATTGGAGATATTTGTAAACCAATCTTGATATTTGTTCAAGATATTCTAGGTTAGAATTTGTATAAATACTTCATTCTTTGAAGTATTTTGGTGGAATAAAATTGTTGGGATTGTTATAGTCATTTATTCTTGGAATTTAAAGCTTTTGTGTGTCAAAAATTCGGGTAGCAGGCTGGATCAGAGCAAACTGGCATCATACTTCAGGATCCCTGTGATGAGCTATTTGGAGTGAAGTATTTTTTTCACTTGTCATTGTTTCTTTTATTTGTTACATGCATCCATTTATGTTTATGCTAAATCTGAATGTATAACTAAGAGTATTAATACATGATATGTTAATAGCATCCTGTTTTTAACTAGTTATTATTTATATGTTTTCCTCTGATTTCTAGTGTAGGGAATTCTTAATTGCTCCCTCATTCATTTGACCTCTCCTACTACTTCCCTTTTCCAGATTTAAAGATTCTTAAGTGCCCTTTATCCCGATCATACCACCTCACAAAAACAACTTTCCAAGATCTCCAAGGGTTGTCTATCTTTCCCTTTAGAAATTTGACTTTTTTGCCCTAGGTCCTAGTCCTGTTAGCTTAATTTTGACTCCATAGCCCAATGGACCAATAGATTTCCCACTATCCATCCTTTCAAGTGATTTTTTCCCACCAAATCC
This sequence comes from Pinus albicaulis, assembly GCA_034641835.2. NCBI lineage: Eukaryota > Viridiplantae > Streptophyta > Pinopsida > Pinales > Pinaceae > Pinus > Pinus albicaulis. The sequence goes on along the minus strand of CM076578.1, from coordinate 1,967,561,164 downwards.
AACAAAACCAAAATAAAGATGTGCTTTCATAGCTAGTGTAATATTCACAAATTAAAACAAAGTTAAACTTTAAAGAGAGAGCCCTATCTGACCCCTAGGAAGGCTAGATCCTAGAGTTTGAAGTAGGTTTGTGGTTACCTCTAGAATTCTTTGACTGAAAATCAAAATCACACAACTTAAGAATTACTAGAGTGTTAACATTACTGGCGACTCCACTGGGGAAGACTAACATTTTCTTCAGAAATATTTTACAGGTTCAGATCTGATCTCTGATGGTGGACAGTCATCAGACACACAAAGGTCAAAATCATCGACCTAGCAACTCCATTGTCCAAGATCCAACACTTCAAAGTTTAGAAGAAACACCATAACCAAAAAAATCCATATTCCAAATCATTAATGGTGATACAAGATGACAAGGTCTGTGGCAAACCTTTCATCTCATAATATTTTCAATGAATTCAGGGATGACTTATTAGAATTTAAGCTTGATGAGTATTTTCTAAGAGCTGTATTTCTCATTTTGAAATCAAGAAAGTATTCTCCTCAACTTAAAATATGTGTTCTTGAGTTAATTTCTGAAAATTATGAAAATGGCATTAAACTTTTGCATTCTCAAATTCAGTCTTATAATTTCCGAGATCCTAAAGAATTCTTGGAAAATATTCCTTCTCCAAAGCAAGAGGAAATTGTACTACCTTTTGACTTGCATATTAAGGATGATTATTCTTTCAAGCACAAGATTGAAGAAATAGTTTTAGGGTTTAATATTAAGAATACAACTAATTAATTGGTCATTGAAAGCCTTGAAGCACAAATCATACATTATGCTTTTGATGATCCTATAGAAAATTATATGAAGAATATTTTTAGCTCAAGTCTACAAACATGTTTTATTAATGAGGATCAAATATATCAACAATTTCCATTACACATCATATCTTTGTTTATGAAGACACATGATTAATTTATGGTTCCAAGTTTGATGACAAGTAGTCAAATTATCCATTCATTTCGACAACTACTTGACTAGATTCATTGACATTTTTGTATTACCTGATTCAATAAGATTATCAATAAATTAGAGTAGGTAGATGAGTGCAAACAAGCTCAGAATTCGGAGCATCTTTTCATTTTTGAGTTTTCAGCTAGTCTTGAGATAATTCATTAAGATTTGAAGCCAAGGAAAAGGCCCTAAGATATTGATGATCTAGTAGTTTAGTTTGAAGGTTGCAACACCTTTTAGTCTCAGATCAGATTTCAGTTTGCAGAAAAAGGTGTAAATTCAGTTCAAGAGTTTCAGTAACAGAGATTTTATAACAAAGAAAATGCATGTTTGGGATTGGCTCAAAGGATCAGGCTACTAGTCGGTGGTGTTCTTGACATCTCACAAGGAGATGCCATCCCCATGTGAAGCTGCTGTTAGGGTCCTATAAATATAGGATTCATAATTTTTGAATTGAATATGATAGTCTTGTAAATATGTACATACCTTTCTTTCTGCAAGTTGTTTTCCCATATTTGAAAATAATAAAAAATTAAAAAAGAGGGTAAAATTCCTAAAAGAAAAATCAAAGGGCTTAGAAAAATATAAACCCCAAAAGAAAAAGAGATAAAATAAGACCTGAAAGTGAGCAAGTCCAAATGCCACTAATTTTACTTTCACTACAAGAATAATGATTATGTGCAGAGTATCAATAAATGCCATAATCCATGATCAGTTAAACAACTTAATCTTAACTCTTCATACTTTCAATTTCATGTTTTAGATAGTGAATAAAGATTGTAAAAAAGTTTAAACTTGAAAAATCAGTAGATATGTAGAGAATAATAAGGAGCTCAATAGTTTAATCTGAGTCCTCAGATGAAATAAGGTAGATCTAGATAGTTTTATGCTTTGAAAGAAAAATGTTTTAAGGTTGCAAGCCTAAATGCACCTACGAAATGAAGAAAAAACTGTTAGAAATAAAGTTGGGTAGGTAGAAAGTAGTGGAGCAAGCCTGTAATAAAACATCATCGGGCAAAATCACTAATTTCCCCTCCCCTATAGGTATTCAGTATTCTAAACTTTCAGTCAAAAAGGCTCAGAGAATTTCTCTGACTTTTTTTGGGATCGGACCCAAGGCTCGATGACTGATAAGTTAAAAATATGGAATTCCTACCTTAAACCCTCATTCATGAACATTTACCCTTCATTCATACATTAAAACCCATTTTTCCTAAGTAAAGACACATTCTTACTTAGTAAAATTGAAAATCCTAAATAATTAATTTCCCTTCAAAATCATTCATAAGACCCTCAAAATTACATTTATCCTAAGTATTAGTGAAGTAATATAAAGGATGAGCTATGCTTTATTTTTTTTACTTTACTTAGAGATAACATGTGTTTTACTTCCATTTTCACTACCCTCTTCATATTAAATTTTAACCTATTTTATTAAATCCCTAAAAATATCCTCCCGTAGTTATTAATTCCATTATATTTAAATAAAACCAAAAAACCCACTATTTTACATTTATACCAAAGATTATTATCCCCATGTGAGCAAATAAATCCCACCCTACAAACCCCTTGGTCTAAAATTATCATTATTTAAATACCACGCCCCTATAGTTTGAAAACTCTTCAGAAGATTTAAAAAATATATAATAAACTAAAGCCTGCTCCCGCATATATTTTATTTGAAACATTTCATAAAGATGTTTTAATTTAAATAAACATTATATAACCCCTCAGCCATGTTATATAACACCTATGGTTTAAACTTTATTAAAACATAGTTTTATAAATCCTAAAATCATTCCCGCCGCATATGAAACTCTGGTCCCACTACTCTTATCCCGACGCAGCTTTCAAACTGATCTAGACCGTTTGCTCATGAACTTCATATCCAACGGTTGACATCCAAAATCGCGTGGAAAATATGCGCGATCATCCAAATGCCAAAGCTGCACGAAATGGGCAGTTTCACACTATTATCTCTCCTCCACATGGAAAATTCCTACTAGATCGCATTCGATCCATCCCAAACCACTTACCACTTATAACCAGTGTGATAACTACCTATGGTTTTCTACCTCACTCTCCAAACCAACTCTGCTCTGATATGATATGCATTCAATGCCGATACTGTTTTAAACCTAAAACATTATAAAAAATTCATATTGCATGTAGTTGAACCCTTTTCTGCATTATCTGTCCCTTTTCATAGTTTTTCTGACTCAAAAATCGAGCGCCATTACACCATTTTCACACTCAAATAACCTAATATCCATTGAAATTGTTGCCAAGAACACTGGAAGCGTCCAATCGACCTCCAAAAAACCTTCAATAGCCATCAGAAAAGTTTGTCTAATGCCTCAGAAACCTCGTTTCAAGACCTAATACCTACGAAAATAGGTATTCCTCAAGAAAGTAACCTTCTTGTCATCAAAAAGAGCTATTTCTGTTAATATTAAACTTTGTGAAGCCTATTTCTCTACAAAAATACCTTAATTATCTTCAAAGAGTGTATTTGTTGTAGAAACCATTTGAAATATTCAAATTTTTTTACCAATGCTCAGAATCCTAAATTGTTACACTCAATTACTCAGTGCCAACAAAGTTAAACGTCCAAAGTCGAAATTTATTTCACAGGTCTTCCCAATTCATCAAAGCCATTATCCCTTCTTACAGAGCTCTGTTTTGTTAACAATTTTTTTGATTTTTGCAAGTCATTAGCAAAAGGAGAATTTGGATAAAAAAATCTAAATACTAGTAAAGATATGTTTTACTCCAAGAACTTACAAGGAAATGAATTCAAAGGATTTTCCTTAAAAGATTCCAGGCATCAGAGTTAAAGAACAGTCATCCTGTGAAAGATAAAAGAGAATTTTAATGTAAAGATTAAAATAAGGCATTCATAAAATTCAGGGTAAAAGGAAAAAATCACAGTAAAGGTTAAAGTTCAAAGTAAAGTAAGAATTCACAGTGACAGTGAAAATAGAACAGTGAAAGAGCATCAACGTTGAAGTGTATCAGATGAAAGTCAGAATGAAGGTTAAAATAAAGTTACAGAGCAGTCAAGGTAAAACAATAAAAGTAAAAACAAAGTCAGTAATGGTTAAATAGAGATGAAAATACTTTCACCAACAATGAAATTTATCTAAAGTGAAAGTAAAAACAGTTAAAAGAACAGTAAGGTTAAAATATGAAAACAAAACAAGAAGGGACATTTTTTGCAAAAATTTCATGTTTAAGTCATTTTTTAGTAGAAACTATTGTGACCAATCCAAGATGAATTTTTCAAAACTAAAGGAGTTTTATGTTCTTAAGATGTCCATCTACAACAACATCTCTCATGTTTCTAATAGCCATTATGGGTTTGGAAATATTAAACAATATTTGAAAGCACTTTTTACAAAAAAATTCTTATTCAGTCATCATTTTGCAAAGAAGATTGTGGCCAATCAGAAATACATCTTACAAAAATAAATGAGGTCTACAAAAACCTATCTCACTATTCACACAATTATTACAGAATGAGAGATACATGCACATATTTACAGCCTATTTTTCAGACTTTGGAAAACTCTGTTTTACACATCTTTTGCATAGCCTATTAAGAACAGTCGGAGAAGAATTTTAGGGAATGGAGAGAGGTTTATCTCAAAAACATACTTATCTAAAATAACCTCTTTCAATTTTTACATATCTATTTCAGATTGAGAAATAAAAAGGTATCATTGGACCCCATGTTTGTAGAATTGCTGGAGCAGAATGCACAAAGAAAGGAGACAGTTAGTGACTTGGATTCCTCATCATCAACTAAGAGTTCAGATCAAATTTGAATTCTCCTCTTTTTCATCACCTATCCATAAAAAATAGTTCCAAATAGATGCATTAGTTTTGAGTGTCCTTTACTTAAGTTCTATTTATGTAAAACAATTGGAGATATTTGTAAACCAATCTTGATATTTTTTCAAGATATTCTAGTTTAGAATTTCTATAAATACTTCACTCTTTGAAGTATTTTGGTAGAATAAAATTGTTGGGATTGTTATAGTCATTTCTTCTTGGCCTTTAAAGCTTTTGTGTGTCAAAAATTCGAGTAGTAGGCTGGATCAGAGAAAATTGGCATCATACTTCAGGATCCCTGTGATGAGCTATTTGGAGTGAAGTATTTTTTTCACTCGTCATTGTTTCTTTTCTCTGTTACATGCATCCATTTATGTTTATGCTAAATCTAAATGTATAACTAGGAGTATTAATACAGGATATGTTAATAGCACCATGTTTTTAACTAGTTATCATTTATATGTTTTCCTCTGATTTCTAGTGTAGGGAATTCTTAATTTCTCCCTCATTCTTTTGACCTCTCCCACTACTTCCCTTTTCTGGATTTAAGGATTCTTAAGTGCCCTTTATCCCGATCATACCACCTCACAAAAACAAATTTCCAAGATATCCAAGGGTTGTCTATCTTGCCCTGAAGATATTTGACCTTTTTTCCCTAGATCCTAGTCTTGTGAGCTTGATTTTGACTCCATAGCCCAATGGACCAATCGATTTCCCACTATCCATCCTTTCAAGTGATTTTTTCCCACCAAATCCAACAAAACAAAACCAAAGTTGGACTTTCATAGCTAGCCTAATATTCACAAATTAAAACAAATTTAAACTTTAAAGAGAGAGCCCTCTCTGAACCTTAGGAAGGCTAGATCCTAGAGTTTGAAGTAGGTTTGTGGTTACCTCTGGAATTATTTGACTGAAAATAAAAATCACACAACTTAAGAATTACTAGAGTGTTAATAGAATAAACAAATGAACCCATTCCTCTGTAGTTTGGTCGTACCACTTCTCCATCCAATCGAACAGGTGTTCACGCGGATCCCCTGGGCCAAGGAATATCTTGACGCACACCTCAACCGGAGGATCAAATGGCATGATCATCATGTCCCAACATTCCTCCTAGTCCTGGAACACCTCCTTATGCATGTCCCACCATCTTGCAGGTGTTGCGCACATGGCTAGATTAAGGGCCCATAACCTTTGTTCTCTGGGAACCTCAGCTTCGAATGTTCACAAAAACGATTTTATACTACCGGAACCATCAAAGTAGGGCAGTTCTCTTAACTCTGAAGATATGCAGCAGAAGTCCCTTGTGATTCGCAGGTAGCACAGCGCAGAGACATCATGCAACTGGTTTTGCCATTTTTCTATTTGTCCATCATAGTCTGAGAAGCATTCGCTCTCTTTTTCCCAGCAAAGCACACCATTGGCCGTAGGATTGATCCAGTCTTCATCCCTCGTAGTTAACTTATAGATGTGATCCACCTCCTCTTCCTCAAGCACTAGCTCTATATACCTTTCTCCTTCTTCGAGGTCTAGTGGTAGATCACCCGTGTTCCTTCACTTTCAAACACCATGCTTCTCTTCTTCAAATTTATAATACCGCCCATATCGATCTCCCAGTCCAATCCTAGGAATGCCGGATAGGGGTCTGCATCCTCTACAATCTGAATGACTTCAAAGTCAGCCCAAACCTTAACTCCTACGATATCTACCATGATCTTTGATAGTATTCCCAACGGGATGATCTTCTGTTGATTGGCCATGCGTAGCTAGATAGTGGACCATTCCAACTTAGGTTATCCCATTTGCTAGCAAGTTTTTTTAGGTAGTACGCTCACATCTGATGCTAAGTCTAGAATAACCTGATCCATCTCATAATCACCAATTTGCATGGTCAATCGCAGCTCCCTACCAGTGCGTCTCTTATGCTTATAGATTTTTTTCACATCCTTAATTTCTATAGCTGGGGTTGCTTTTTCTGCACAACTATCTATCAAGGCTTGGAGGTTTTCTACGACCCTTTGGTTGCACAACAGCTTCATACATTCCTACAAGAATGGTTTGACCTCATCATCTGCTTTGAGGTTTGCAGGGGCTTGAGGATTAGGTGCCTCAGCCTTAGCAAAGTCTTGGCGAGCTGCGACAAAGGTTTCCTTTCCCTTCTATAAGTCCAAACCTTCTTGTTTAATGGTTGCTTTATGGATAAGAGGATCCACCTCAGCTTTCTCTGCACCTCCTTCGGTGGCCATGCCACTGCGTGTTATAACATTAACACTTGGTCCTTCATCTAGAGTTTCCACCTTGACCCTTTGTACATTCTGCGTAGGTGTCTATTGCTTCTCTTGCATCTTGGCTATCAGAATTGGGCAATTTTCAATCACATGATCCATCTATCTACAGTATCTGCAGGATTGTCTCGCAGGGTTCATGTAGTCCCTTGCAAAGTGCCCTATTTCTCCATAGTTATAGCAAATCAGTTGTCCTCTTCCCCTACCCGCGCTTCCACCTCAGCCCCCTCCCCTGCCCCTAGCTGGGGAGCTACCTATGCCCAAGGAGTATCTTAGCGAGGTTAGATCTGATTGTACCCTATATAAATTTCCTCGATCTATCATCAAATAATACATCTGACAGTTCTGTTCATCATGGCCTACACATCTGTAGAACTGCACCATTTTTTATTTATTTTTGGGACATATGCGGCAAGGCGAGGGCAGTGGTTGGTATTTTGCAGCCTAGCAATGCAACAATCATTGCATCATAGCACCATCCCACTTAGTCCTGCAGCTTCCCTAGGATGCAACGGACTAGGTCCCCCATGTTAGGGTCCCGTAATTTGGAAGATTGGCTAAACCAAATGATAGGGTAACATCCCACTAGTCTTTGGAGTCCTAGGACCTAGCCTTCCTAGACTCAGAGAGGGCTCTCTCTATTGTGCGAAGGTTGTGAACTTATTCGCTTTAGATGATTGATTTTAAGCTAGTTGTTAAGTGTAATTTGTTTGTTTGTTTTGGGTTGTGGTAAGATGACTAAGTAGGATAGGTGGAATGAGATGCTGTCAAATAAATAGGTTTATGGGGTCAGATGAAGTCAAGGGTGTTTAAATGATGAAACAAGGTGTATTACAGGGCCAATTTAGCAAGGTTAATGGATGCTTTACGTGATCTATGAGGTGTAAAGAACATTAATTTTGGGAAAAACTAATAAGTCTTACACATATACAGTCTGAATCAATAAATCATGAGGTATGGAAAACCATTAATCTCTATGAACAATACTCAAATAGATAAACATGTAAGATGAAAATTCCGGTGATACATAAGAGCATTAGAACTCCTAACTTTAGAAATTCACCTTCAGATTTTTGAGAAAACACATAAGATAAAAAATAAAAAAAACTCAATATATGGAGAGGGAACTCTTAAATAGCATATATCAAGTTATTGGGAACTTTGAAATAAGTTGGTAAGCATGGGAAAAGGGAAAGATTGAAACAATGCCTCTTTATCTTAATATAATCAATCAATATTCCATAGAAAAGCTTCAAGATAGGGTTTTGAAAACTTTAAATAAGAAGGGCATACCATGAATCATATTTATAAGCTAACATACTAACCATTCATGAAACGAAAACAAGTTTTAGTGGGCCTAAGGAGCAATCAATAATTCCTTAAGATGACTAAAAGAGGAAAACATCAAAGCTATAGCAAAAAGGAGGTTTGAGGTGCTTCCATGAGCATATCTCAACCTATAATTTTATGATCTATAGCAACCAAGAAGATTGAAACAAAATGAGGACAAGAAAACATTAAAAATTTAGGAAAACATCACCATTCACCAAGCTATGGAATCCTGCAAACAAGCTTCTCCAACATCAAGTCACACAAACCATTCATTCACTTCATAAAACAAATTTCTTCTCAAAGCTCATAAAACCATGTATTTCTCTTAAACACATCAAGTCCCAACTGTTTACAATGAATCCTCATGTCTTATATAACAAATGAGGAGAGAAGAGCCTACTAGAGCATCTAGAAGCCTATTGGCCAAAGAGAAATATCCTAACTTGTCCTTGAGGCTTTGCAAAGCCCAAGGCACAAAAATATCTTATTAAGTATCTTTTCCGACTATAAATGGAAATAAAATTGACTTGTAGGCCTAACATGCCTAAAAAAAACTTGCCAAACACACATTTTCCACTCGGCCACAGGAGCGTAACACGTGTCAAATAGTGAAAAATTTCCAGGTGCGTAACGCAAAAATAGGCCCTGTTGCAGCGGCCTTTTGGAGGTCTTCCTGATGCCGGATTTGGCTCCATGATGGCTCGTTAGAAATTATGATGAGTCTAATTTCAAAAAAGGTTTGAGTCGTGCTGAGTGGATTCCATTTACCTGCTCAAAAATCAAATCTCCCAACACTGCTCTGTGCGTAACACCTGGTCTGAAAAGGAGGCAGAAAGGTCAAATGTTTGATGTTTGTTGACCTTTTGAGGGTGTAAAAATGCTCCAAATGATCTGAAAATTGGTGAGTAGATTGTTGGTGATGTGATAAACCCAAAAATTTAAACTTTGAAAGCTGAGGAATCACCAATTTTGTGTGTGATACCTAGGGTGTTGCGCTCCTATGGGTCAAAATTTGGAAAAAACAAAAAGTTGTCAAATTTGTCTGAAACTTTGTGGAATGGTCCTTCAAGAGGTCTTGGACACCTTCTAAGAAGCCTCAACCAAAAATCCAATTTTGTCATGCTTTTTTTCCTCTTTTAGGTTTTTGATCTCTATGTGGCAATTCTCGCCAAACTTCTCCTATGCGCAGTGCCGTTTTGCAGAGGGCATTTGGAGGCCTTCCCTGTGTTGGAATTGGGCCCGTGATGGCTCATTGGAAATCCTGATGATTATATGTTCCAGAAATGCTTGAGTTGTACTGATTGGATGCCATTTTCCTACTAAAAAATCAAATCTCCCAACACTGCTCTGTGCGTAAAACCACTTCAGCAGAAAAATAGGGTGTTTTGCAACCAAGATTTGGACCACTTCCCAATGTCAGATTTGGCTCTGGGATGGCTCTTTGGAAATACTTGAGTTTTTCTGAGTGGATTCCATTTTCCTGCTAAAAAATAAAATCTCCTCACACTGCTTTGTGCGTAACACCACTTCAGTAGAAAAATAGGGTGTTTTGCAACCACGTTTTGGACCACTTCCCGATGTTAGGTTTGGCTCCATGATGGCTCATTGAAAAGAATGATCAGTATAATTTCCAGAAAGTCTTGATTTGTGCTGATTGGATGCCATTTTCCTACTCAAAAATCAAATCTCCCAACACTTCTCTGTGCGTAACACCACTTCAGTAGAAAAATAGGGTGTTTTTCAAGCAAGTTGTGGACCACTTCCCGATGTTGGATTTGGCTCTGTGATGGCTTGTTGGAAATTAGTTTAAGTATAGTTTTCATTTGAATCATCAAGAAATTCATTGGGACACTCCATATGTGAGAAAAACCGATTTTTCCAAGGTCACTCCAGCAGTGCAGAAATTCTCCAGTGACACCTGTATTTTTGACATTGCTCCCAAACCATAATACCTGTGTAAAAACAGAAGGAGGTTTTTTTTCTTGGACCTATGATGGAAAAAATCCTCTCTCACGTTTTCTAAATTCATCTCGGTTTGGTCAGAAACATATTTTTAAGCAAAACTAGCCCTAGGTGTGGCAAATGACTTGGCCCTTGGAATGAATTCTTGGAAAATGACGGAGGCATGATGTTATGCGTTGGTATGGATTTATGATTTTTGATATTTCCTACCATATGTATCTTCTGCTCTGATGCTTATTTTCCATAGCAAACCCTAGCTTAGTTAGAAGAGGAAATTCGGGTTTGGTGTAGGGAAATTAGGACTGCCTTGTAGAGGGAGGGGAATGAAGGGGTTAAGGTTTGTCTAAATTCTTAGGGAAGTTTTTGGGAATAGGGATGGATGTTAGGGAGTAGGGGAAAGTGGAATTTTTTAGGATGTTCCGACACATAGGAAAGAGTTAAGAATAACTTAGTCTAGTGTAGAGTTAGGTAAAATCTGTTTCTTTACCATGTACATTTGTAACTTATAATCTGACGGTCACGATTTGTAGTGATCTGATGGTTATCTCTCACATGGGTATTAACGACATGATCCATGGCTTAACACCTGATTGGTCCATGATCTCTATTTAAAGAGCATGGAGGGTCATTTGTCTGGTAACCATTTATGAGAGAAATATATGTAACTTTTCTTTTATATTAATAAATTCCCTGAAGTGGTCGTGTTGGCTCAGGGCGTGGATTGTTTCCCTCTTTGAGGGTTTTAACCACGTGATTATACTGGTGTACTAATTTGTGATTTTTTTGTGAGTTGTGACCTTTGGTTCTTGATCTACGGAACTTACCCTGTACATTCCTACATGGTATCAGAGCTATTTTGTGGGCCGCGTCCATTGTTGATCAAAATCCGAAGCTGGTTTGACTGCATGCAATTTTCATTTTGTAGATCTACTATTTATGAACATTTTTGGGCTTGGAGAACTACTTGGTTGTGTCCAGATCATCTGTTACAGTGAGGAACACCTTTCGTTTCATGTGAAAAGGTTTCCGGCTGCCCAAGTTATGTCAATTTAGATTTGGAGGTATAAAGCATATATTTTGCAGTTATATTTGTTAATAGTTATACTTATTTCATTTTTTTTTCTGTATTAAGATTTTATTTATTTTCCGGATGTATACCCTCTTCTTTGTGTATGCTCTTTGTTGTGCGCTTCGTGCAATCTCGGCAAATCAAAAATAGGAAAAAGGGATTTTTTTTGCTATGTATGCTCTTTCCCCACGTCTTTGTGCGATCTCGGGAAATCATAAATAGTGAAAAAGTGATAGTTTCCGGTAAAGCTAACTGAGAATCTAACATTCTGTCGCAAGGCTTTGCATTTCTTTTTTTTTTGCTGATTTTTTGTGTTTTTGGTGCAGGAAAAGGCACGCACACTGAAGAGTAATAATAATAATAATAATCCTAATAGAATTTCAAGGATTGAGTGAGGGGAAAGGGTCCAAAAGGGAAAAACACAGACCTACTCTCAAAAAGTGTCAATTTGAAGCAATAGGCTAGGTTTTGTAGAAAAATTATGAGTTTTAGGGATAGGAGTGATGGGAAGTGCTTATGAAGGTATATTGAGGATAGGAGGAGGTGTAAGAGCATCAAGGTACAAGCCTTGTCGATTTTTTAACCATGGAGGTCATGAAACCAAGAAAATTTCCCTCAAAAACCCTAGATGGACAATGGAGGAGTTAGGCAAAACAAAATAGAGGGCTGAGGCCCAAGGTGACACAACAAAGACACACTAAGTGACATGAGCCCATGATGGGTATTTTCGGATGGGTGAGCTGATCATTTACATGATGGGATGATGAAATAGTGAAATTTTTTTATCTTAAGGATAGTGAAGGTAGTGATATTTCTAGACCTCACAATGTTCATGAACTTTGTTTCTAGAAATCTAGAACCGATACATAGTCATCTTCAGATAGTGAAAATTATAAATGACTAACAATGGCTCCACTTGGGGAGGGTAGCTCCTTTTTAGGAGGTGTATAGAACCTCAGAGTTCAAATCTTTGTGTTTTGAAGACCAGTTCCTTACTTACACTTTGCAAATATTTCTTTCTTCATTTGCTAATGTTCTTTTTAAGATATGATCTCACAATCTGAAAAGACATGTTTTCTTCAACCTCTTTCCTACCTACCCATCTTACCTCGTCTAAAATTTTTTCTTCACTTGGGTGCACTTGGATTTGCAAACCCTCAACATTTTTCTTTTTGGAAACACAAATCAAACTATCTAATTGTACCCTTATTTCTTCCAAGAGTTCAGATTAGGCTAATGAACTCTCTTATTCTCTACCTAGTCTAATCATTTGTCAAGATTAAGTTGTTTGAAAAAATTCATTCTCTAAGCTATAAACATGAAATTGAAAGCATGGTTTAAATCAGGATTAGGCAATCTAACTTACCATGAGTTGTGGCATAAGAAAAAGCTGCACACAAACATTATTTTTCATAAAAGTAAAATAGAAAGATAAGGGATGTGATCTATCATTTGTTATGCGTCCTCATCTTCCTCTTTGGTTCTGTTTTGAGCATGTGGAACTAGTATCTTTCATTCCCTAATCTATCTCATTTTTACAAGTCAAGTTTGAATGATTTGACAAGCTCTCTTTCACTAACTTATCGGCAATAAATTGAAAACATGTTCAACCATGATTCAGATAGATGACTGAATAAGACCTTCTTTTTGAACCAGCAATGGCATTTAAGGTTTCTCACTTTTAGTAGTACTATTTTTTGGGTATGGGGCTTTACCTCTTTTCAAATCTACCCTCTTTTTCATTCTTTCTATGTTTTTTGAGATTTTTCTTCTATTTTTTTCAAAATAATCTAAATTTAAAAGATGCTCAAAGGTTGAGATTATTTTCATTCCTATCTATCCTAATCTAAACTATACATGATATACATTCAACTGGTGAACTCTCTTTTCCAACACAACCATTCAAGCAGATGATTCCATGAGGGATATTTGTTTAGCTCCTTGAGTATGTTGGAAAAACAAAAGGGCCACTCCCATCTTACTTTATTTTGAACAGTGATGCCTAAACTTCTCTTTAAACCTTGCATCAAACTGCTCTTAACATATTTCACTCCCTCTTCAAATGTTTTTAACAAATCAGCAAAGGGATCATGAAACAAGACCTAAATGTGAAGATTTGGAAAATAAGCTTTATCTAGGCATGCTTCTTCCTCCACTTGGCTGAGCTTAGGACTTTTTTGGTAAAGAAACTCTTCCTCTTCCTCATGATCATTTGAACTGGTATACTCATCACAGATTGCAATATTATCCTTTAGCAAACCTGATGGGTTTTGACTGAGTGGGCTGAGTTTTGTGTGAAAACCACCATGTTGACGAGTAGGAGCACTCCTTGGCAACAAATATTCTTGAGAAAGAAGAGCAGCAACTTTCTTGTGATCAACAATTTTCAAGCCTTCATTTGCTTCCAAATTTTCTAAGCTTTCCTTATCACTGTCATATCTACTATGCATTTGTTGGTTACCTTTCTCAAGTTGATGAAACTGAGCTTCCTCCCAAAAACCAAGTGTTGAATACTCTGAAAAGTTAGTTTCTATTTGGAAAGCATCATCATTATCAACATATTGATAAAACCTTGGAGAATGATTAATATAATTAATGTCACCAACCGTACATATTGGACTATCAGATTGTTCCTCTTTGAATTGATCTATAAATCCATTTTTGCTATGTGATAGTTAAGATTAGGAGGAAAATAAATAGAGGCCGACTACATGTTTATAAGTTGATCTATCTCCTCTTCAGTTAAATTTAAGGGAAGCATTTTTATCTTTCTTCGGATATAATTACAACAGTACACTTTCTCTTGGGAGGGTTAAACATAGGGTTGAATGTGTTCTTTGTTGTTGAAATCAATACCCAAAGATTGCTGACTTCTGATTGCATTAAGGTTGTCTTTGATGAACTAAAAATAAGTACAACAAAGAGGTAAAGACCCTTCCCTTTCTCTCAAAATTTCTGCACTTTCTTCTTCACTGTCATAGCTGAGTGGTATTTTTTGATCACTATATTTGAGCTGTTGAAAATGATTGTCTTTGTCCCACAAACTAATCACTGATTTCTCTATAGTGTTATCTTGAGTTTGGAGAACATAATCATCATCATATTGATCATATTTGGAAAACTTATTTATAGGAGGAATGTCATCTATTATACACACTTGATCAACATTTTGTTCCATCATATGAAAAGGAGAGTATTCATGGCCAATAGCCTTTCTTTTAGCAATCTGAAATGATTCGAAGCACAAGGGTAGGGACTCAAAAGGTGTTGGCTCATATTCCATTTCTGGTTTTGTAATCCAAATAGTCATACCAAGATGATTTGAGGGGAGAACTTCTCGATTTGAAAAAGGGTTTGTATTATCTTTTTCCTCCCTTATTGATTCATTAGAGCATTCTACCTTGTTTCTATTTTCAATTTTCTTGTAATACTCTCTTAATAGTGAAGCACAAGATGTAGGAAGGCATATAGTACTTACTTGAAAACTTTCCGCATCTTCTTCTTTGCAACCTTGGTCAGACAGTACGTTTTGATAGCTATCTTTGTATTGAAATCACTGATTTGGTTCCTCCCAAGAAAATGCTACTGGCTGCTCTGAATAATCAGCACCAACCTCAACCTTGTATTTTTCCTCTTTCCTGTGAAGTATATGCATCATTTTGTTGATTGTATCTGTCAACATCTCTAGCTTTACCTCTGAAGAAGTCAGTTTCTCTTGAGCTGCTTTGTCCTTCCTTACTTCTTCTAACTTTTCCTCTGTTTCCAGTATGTTGAATTCCATAGTAATTTCCATATTCTGCATTTCTTCCAGGTTTGAAGGGTCTTTTTCTCTTATCTGGAATTCCATCTCTGGGTCAAAAGTACTTGGGTAGTGCAAGATTTCCCACCCTGAAGGTGGCTTTATCTTAGCAGGTATTGCATTGTATACCTTATTGAACCTGGCTGAAAAGTCTTGTACTGTCTCCCCTGGTTGTCCTTTTAAATGCTTGTATTCCTCTATGATGAGAACTTCATTTCCAATGATCACCCACCTATCTAAAAAGACTTGAGTGGATTGATGAATATTGATAATGCTTACAGCTGGAAGGTACTTAAACCAACTCTTAATTTTTCCTTGTAATGATAAGGAAAACATTCTAATATGCACATCATACTCTTCTATTTCAAAAAGGTCAAGTAAATTCTCAAGATTTTGAATGTGTTCTTCAGCGGTGACTTTTGAGCTTTCTCCATCAAATCTGGGTAATTTATTTGCAAGATTTGCAGGGAGGGGTTGGAAGATAGGAGGTAAAATTAGAGGCTTGTATCTTTCTGGGACCTTTGTGGGTATAGGTAATGTAAAAAGAGATTTATGAATGTTTGAGGTTTCAACAAGAGCAAGAAATGTAGCATGAGGCTCATGTTTCACTAGGTTTTCCACAAGTGAATCTGGGGTAAGCACGAGTGTATAAGTTTGCTCATGGTCTGAAATTTGAGGCTCAAATTTTCGAGGCTTGAGATCCTTCCAATGATCAATGTAGATCTCATCAGTGTATTCTTTATCATGCTTAAAGTAGGATAAAAAATAAGTACAAATAAAAACAATAATTTCTTGAATCCAACCTAGGCCTGAGTGCTCTTTCTTTCTAGGATGACTAGTCATGTTTCAGGTTCTTCCTCCAGTGGAGTCTTTAGGTCTATTGAGAGCTGTGGAGTCACTAGGTGGATGGTTTCAATTTTGCTGTTCACCATCAGCATGATTAGGATTGCTCAATGCATTCCCAGGGGAGTCTATCAGGACTAGCGAAGTAATAGGCCTACTGGAGGCTAGTGGAGTTGCCAGGTGGATGTTTTTTGTTGTTTTGAAGATATGTGTCTATGGTCCACCATCAATACTAAAAAAAACCAATCTAGGAATGTTTTGGGGTTTTCTGAGTTTTCTTAAGTAGCCCTAAGGTTTGTGAGAGTGTCCTATAACTTAGTCATCATTTTTCTAGGATGGTGAAACAACTAGATTATACTCTTTGGCTATTAACTTTTCTCTATGATTTGGTGAAGGTTTCTAAAGTCCTAAGGGATACTTAGATTTTCACTGACATCAGAGTCTACATCATGATCACCATTGTGTTAGTGATAGTGATGAAGTAGCTATAAATCATAGGATATTATTTAATGAAGGGATTCTGGAGTCCTAAGGGGTATTTAGATTGTTATGAACTCAGAAGGTCCCACCGTGATCGCCATTATGTTAGGGTCCCATAATTTGGTAGATTGGCTAAACCAAATGACAGGGTAAAATTAGACCAGTCTTTAGAGTCTTAGGACCTAGCCTTCCTGGAGTCAGAGAGGGCTCTCTCTATTGTGCGAAGGATGTGAACTTGTTCGCTTTGGATGATTGATTTTAGGCTAGTTGTTAAGTGTAATTTGTTTGTTTGTTTTGGATTATGGTAATATGACCAAGTAGGATAGGTGGAATGAGAGGCTACCAAATCAATAGGGCTATGGGGTCAGATGAAGTCAAGGGTGTCTAAATGATGAAACAAAGTGTATTGCAGGGCCGATTTAGCAAGGTTAATGGATCCTTTGGGTGATGTAAGAGGTGTAATGAACATTAAGTTTGGGAAAAACTAAGAGGTCTTAAACATATATATTTTGAAGCAATAAATCACGAGGTAGGGCAAACCATTAATCTCTATGAACAATGCTCAAACTGATAAACATGTAAGATGAACATTTCGATGATACATAGAAGCATTAGAACTCCTAACTTTGGAAATTCACCTTCAATTTTTTGAGAAAACACATAAGATAAAAAAACAAATCAATATATGGAGAGGGAACTCCTAAACATCATATATCAAGTTATTGGGAACTCTGAAATAAGTTGGTAAGCATGGGCAAAGGGAAAGATCGAAACAAGGTCTCTTTGTCTTAACCTAATCAATCAATATTCCATAGAAAAGATTCAAGATAGGGTTTTGAAAACTTTAAATAAGCATGGCATGCCATGAATCATATTTATAAGTTAACATAATAACCATTCATGAAACAAAAACAAGTTTTAGTGGGCCTAAGGAGCAATCAAGAATTCCTTAAGATGACTAAAAGAGGAAAACATCAAAGCTATAGCAAACAGGAGGTTTGAAGTGCTTCCATGAGCATATCTCAACCTATACTTTTCTAATCTATAGAAACAAAATAGATTGAAAAAAAATTAGGATAAGAAAACATTAAAAAGCTAGGAAAACATCACCATTCACCAAGCTATGGAATCCTGCAAGCAAGCTTCTCCAACATCAAGCCACACAAGCCATTCATTCACTTCATAAAACAAATTTCTTCTCCAAGCTCATAAAACCATGTATTTCTCTTAACACATCAAGTCCCAACTGTTTACAATGAATCCACATGTCTTATATAGCAAATGAGGAGAGGAGAGCCTACTAGAGCATCTAGAAGCCTATTGGCCAAAGAGAAATATCCTAAATTGTCCTTGAGGCTTTACAAAGCCCAAGGCACAAAAATATCTAAATAAATATCTTTTCTGACTATAAATGGAAATAAAATTGACTTTAGGCCTAACATTCCTAAGAAAAATTTCCAAATGCACATTTTTCCCACTCAGCCACAGGAGCATAACACGTGTCAAACAGTGAAAAATTTCCAAGTGTGTAATGCAGAAATAGGCCCTATTGCAACGGTCTTTTGAAGGTCTTCCCGATACCGGATTTGGCTCCATGATGGCTAGTTGGAAAGCTTGATGAGTCTAATTTCAAAAATGTTTGATTTGTGCTGAGTGGATTCCATTTATATGCGCAAAAATTAAATCTCCCAACACTGCTATGTGTGTAACACCTGGTCTGAAATGGAGGCAAAAAGGTCAAATGTTTGATGTTTTTTGACCTTTTGAGGGGCTAAAAATGCTCCAAATGATCTGAAAATTGGTGATTAGACTATTGGTGATGTGAAAAATAAAAAAATATAAACTTTGAGAGCTTAGGATGCACCAATTTTGTGCGTAACACCTAGGGTGCTGCGCTCCTAGGGGTCAAAATTTGGAAAAAACAAAAAGTTGTCCAATTTGCCTCAAAATTTGTGGAATGGTCCTTCAAGAGGTCTTGGACACCTGCTGAGAATCCTTAGCCAAAACTCCAAGGATGTCATGATTTTTTTCCTCTTTTAAGTTTTTGATATCTATGTGGCAATTCTGGCCAAACTTCTCCTGTGCGCAGCGCCATTTTGCAGAGGGCATTTGCAGGCCTTCCTGGTGTTTGAATTGGGCTTGTGATGGCTTTTTAGAAAGCCGAAAGAGTCTAATTTCCAAAAATTCTTGATTTGTGCTGAGTGGATGCCATTTTCATTCTCAAAAATCAAATCTCCCAACACTGCTTTGTGCGTAATACCACTTCAACAGAAAAATAGGGTGTTTTGCAACCAAGTTTTGGACTACTTCCCGATGTCGGATTTGGCTCTGTGATGGCTCGTTGGAAATAATGATGAGTATAATTTTTATAAATTCTTAATTTTTGTTGAGTGGATTCCATTTTCATACTCAAAAATCAAATCCCCCAACATTGCTCTATGCGTAACACCACTTCAGCAGACAAATAGGGTGTTTTGCAACCACGTTTTGGACCACTTCTCGATGTCAGATCTGGCTCCGTGATGGATTGATGGAAATATTGATCAGTATGTTTTCCATAAATTCTTGATTTGTGCTGAATGGATGCCATTTTCCTACTCAAAAATAAAATCTCCCAACACTTCTCTGTGCGTAATACCACTTCAGCAGAAAAATAGGGTGTTTTGCAACCAAGTTGTGGACCACTTCCCGATGTTGGATGTGGCTCCGTGATGGCGCGTTGGAAATAATTTCAAGCCTAGTTTTCATTTGATGCATCAAGAAAGTCATTGGGACACTCTAGCTGTGAGAAAAACCAATTTTTTCAAGGTCACTCCAACAGTGCAGAAATTCTCTGGTGACACCTGTATTGTTGACATTTCTCCCAAAAAATGATACCTGTGTAAAAAATTAAGGAGGTTTTTATTAATGGACCTGTTATGGACAAAAAACTCTCTCACATTTTCCAAATTCATCCCTTTTTGGTCAGAAACATATTTTTGAGAAAAACTAGCCCTAGGTGTGGCAAATGACTTGGCCCTTGGAATGAATTCTTGGAAAATGACGGAGGCATGATGTTTATGTGTTGGTATGGCTTCATGATTGCTGATATTTCCTACCATATGGATCTTCTACTCTGATTCTTTTTTTCCATAGAAAACCCTAGCTTAGTTGGAAGAGGAAATTAGGGTTTTTTGTAGGGAAAATAGGAATGCCTTGTAGAGGGAAGGGAATGAAGGGGTTAAGGTTTGTTTAAATTATTTGGGAAATTTTTTGGAATAGGGATGGATGTTAGGGAGTAGGGGAAAGTGGAATTTTAAGGATTGAGTGAGGGGAAAGGGTCCAAAAGGGCAAAACACAGGCCTAGTCTCGGAAAGTGTCAATTTGAAGCAATACGCTAGGTTTTGTAGAAAAATTATGAATTTGAGGGATAGGAGTGATGGGAAGTGCTTATGAAGGTATATTGAGGATAGGAGGAGGTGTAAGAGCATCAACGTATAATCCTTGTCAATTTTTTAACCATGGAGGTCATGAAACCAAGAAGATTTTCCCTCAAAAACCCTAGATGGACAATGGAGGAGTTAGGAAAAACAAAATAGAGGGCTGAGGCCCAAGGTGACACAAAAAAGACACACTGAGTGACATGAGCCCATGATGGGTATTCTAGGATGGGTGAGCTGATCATTAACATGATGGAATGATGAAATAGTGAAAAAAAAATTATCTTAAGGATAATGAAGGTAGTGAGATTTCTAGAGTTCACAATGTTCATGAACTTTGTTTCTAGAAATCTAGAACCGATACTTAGTAGTATTCATATAGTGAAAATTATAGATGACTAACACCAAAACCTATATTTAGTCTGCTAGCATAGGAAAGTTATCCTTGGTGTCATCATTCACCCTAGATCGTATGCACCATCTTTCAGGGCTAGCCTCTGTTCCTCGCTTCTTCCCCAGATTCTGGATCTCCATGTGCATTGCTTCTAGCTGGCCTTGTATATGTTGTACTCATAACTGGGTATCATCTTTTGGTGTAGCCTCCAGCTTCGTAGCAATCTCCAAGGCCTTCTCTTGCGATTTAATGGCTTAATGACCCATCAGCATGTGCAGGTGGGGCAACAACATAGCTATGAACCACTCAGTGTGTTTCCTGTCATCATACAGAAATCCTCCTTCCCTAATTACCTTTTTTAGCCATTGGTTAGCCTCCATACAGATTCTGACGGTCCTTGCCTGAAATCCTTTAGATCATTCACTATCTGAGAGTAGGACTTAGGCTTCTTGAAATTTTGTTTCAAGGCATTCTTAATCTCCTCAATGGTTGCATTCACATGTTAGTCAATGTATCCCATATACTAGTCCAAGGCTCTTCCTTCAAAGGCAAGGGATATTTGTGCCCTTTTCACCACATCACTAGCTACGTTCTACATAGTCCATACCGATCGTGCAATAAACCAGAACCGATCCATATCTTCATCTCCTATGCCCTTGAAGGTGGGTAGCTTCATGTGCGAGGCCATATCATCTTTTGGTGGTGGTGGCGATGAGTTCTTACCCCTATGAGGGTTCGAAGGTGGTGTAGATGGAGGGCTATGTGCAGCATAATTTCTTACTAGGATCTATACAAATCAATCTCCTTCTTGATTAGTTATGTATTACTTACCACTGTGCATTGTACCCTGACTTTGATCGAAGCTCATTAACTCTGTATGACTACACAAAATTCCCTTTTCGCATAATAATATCTTAATCAATAATGGAAAGGTTTTTAGAAACTTACCCTAGAAACCTTTGAAGAAGCTCTGCTCTACCTCTGAATAGGACACAAATTGGTCGATTGTAAATTCTATCATAAATCCTCCCATCACACTATCCACCCAGTGATATACCATGCGAGTGATGGTGTTATCAGTCTTCTCTAACTTTTGGATCAGCTCTGGGGTCCACTATGTAATCCGCTCATCTTTCCAACACTTCTGAAAACCTACAAACCTTGTGAGCCACTCGTGTAGCTCGGTCGCAAATGTCACAAATAAAATTTCGTAGATCTCTGTGAAAATTTACTTATTCTTCCACTTTTCTGTGGTCAACTTCACATTGCGATTTTCTTTTACTGCAAATTCTTGAACTTTCTTTTCAAACCACTCGTCGATTTATTTCTTCTCAGGCTTCCAATATGGTCTTGGCATTACCTAAGCTCTCTCTCAAAATTCTCTTGGTCCCAGCGAAGGAACCATTTTTTGACTCGAGGGGTCCTGACCTAGGTTCAGAGGTTAAGGTTTGCCAACAAACCCGTATACTACTGGCCCTTTCGGCATTGACTTGCTTGCACAGGCCAAAGTCTCACCTGAAGCACTATGGGAGGGTGCTGGAACCAGGTTTCTGCACCCTGGGAGAGAGGAGGTAAGTCAAGCAGGTCTGCGTTCCCAGCCTATTGAGCTCACATTTAACAGATCTATTCGCAAGCTTATACAACAGAGCACAGATCTAGTAATTACCTTCGCATCCACGTGCGTAATATCAATCTATCAACACAACAACTATAATCGCAGAAATTAATAGATCATAGATTCATGTAACATAAACAAAGATACTTTTGCAGCTATCAATAGACACTTTCGCAACTTAATCATACAACCCAAGTTCACATCAATCATAACAAAACATATCAAGATGACATTAGATATCCAATAGTACTTCACATATATATTAATACCAAAATCCTCTTACAATCCTGAAATACCGCCTGCGCACACAGCCAGTAGGGTCCGCACATAGTAGGACTGAGGATCTCCACGCACATAGATAGTAGGAGTCCTTACCCAAACAACCCAACAACAGATCTAACAATTCGTGCTTAACATCGATCTCGATTCTTTCCTACCTTAAGACTTAAAAAGGTTCATCTATTTATACCGATTTAGCCTACACATCCAATGGTCCACAAGTAGTGGTTTGCAGACTCTTAGTCTACCCTTGACCCATTACAATGCCTTCGGGACTTTGACCCACCCCAAAACTCCTATGCTAGGCTAAATAATACAAAAAATATACAAAAATGGACAAAATTCGCAGCTTTAGGAGACCCTGCTCCAACACCATTTGTACAATTTTTCTTAAGCATATCAGAGATAAATATTTAGATATCCTTCATGTGATGGGAAAATGAGATATCTCGAACCTACCATTTGATGAAATTGTTGAACTTTGCCAGAAATACTCTAGGGGAATAGCAAAAAGAGGAAAAAGGGATATTACATCGAGAGCTTCCCAATTTGCAGCAAGTGCAGTAACAAGAGTAGAAATAGGAAGTTTACTACAAAATTTCAAAACAGATCTCTTAAGCACTTTGGGAACACAATTAGATTTTTTAAAAGTGAAGAAGAAGAAAGAAGAACAATATGAAATCTTAGCAATCTTATGTCCAAAATGCATGCGAAAACATCCACTTAGGGAATGTCCTTATAAGGTATACAAGTGTGTGGAATTTTTACAGAGAATCATGCAGCTAAAAATGGTTCTAAATTGAAAGAGTTGAAAATGGAAGAAGTACAAGGGGTAGATTCTATCTACTATATGGCACCAATGAGACATTGGCAACCAAGGATGCCTCAACAATTCCCTCAACAAAACCCCTAGAATTTTTAATATCCTCCTCATAATTCATTGAATACTCCAATGCCATGGAAGGCTTGGCCACCACAGTAATATCAAAACCACCCTACACAAGGTTGGAGGGGATATGGTTATGGAAACCAGCCACCTCATCAAATGTACCCTTAACAATATCAATATTAAAAACCATACCCTCAATACCAACAATTCCAGCAACATCCACCAATGCCATTTCCACCCCAAAATCATTCACCAATGCTAGCTCAACCTCACGAGCTTCAGCTACCTTCTAACCAACCACCTCCTAGACCAACACAATTGCCAGCTCAGCCAGTAGCTAATCCAAGTAAAAAAGTGGATAAACCAGCATACAATGTGGAAGAGGCAACATACTATCCTACATATCCCATTCTTCCCATACAAGATGTCCACTTAAGGTCTAGGAAGATGCCACATAAATATTATCCTCCAATAATATAAGAACAAACTGAACAGGGAGAAAAAAGTCAACAATCTCAACCAGAAAAAACAAATTCAGAAGGGTAAATCTATTATGACTCAAACACCACCTTATCGAGAGAGGTTAGTACAATAGAAAATTACAATGTCTCTACCTGAATTTGATATTTTGGATGAATTGAATAATACATATGTTAAAATTCCTTTGCTGCGGGAAATAAAAGATATTCCAATATATGAAAAAAAAATAAAGGAGTTATGGATCAAGAAATATGGTAGAAGAAAAAGAGATCCACCCACAGTCCATGTCATTGGTAGATTAGCTAGTCCCATAACTTCAAAAACAACAGTTGAAAAATATGTTGATCCTGGGATCCCTATGGTTACCATCTCGATTAATATTTTTTTAGTGCCAAACACTTTAATAGATTTGGAAGTAGCTATAAATACTATGAATATAAAGACTATGAAACATTTGAATTTGAACAACATTAGACCTACTGCTATAGTTTTAGAACTTGTAGATAGATCTAAAGTTGTACCAGAAGGAATATTAGAAGATATCATTGTCTCACTGGATTCATGGGAGTATCCTGTAGACTTCCTCATTTTGAAGCCAAAAACAAATTTAGGAGTCCATCCATTAATTTTAGGTAGACCATGGTTAGCCACTACAGATGCCTTCATTGGATGTAGATCTAGAAGTATGATTATTGCACATGGGGATGAATGGAAACATGTTACATTGTATCCTCAAGAACAATATCCTACTTTATTATCATGGCTTAATGGAGAAGAACAGAAAGAAATTCAATATGTTCTTAGTATTAATAAAGTCTATAATTTTAGAGAAAAGGAATAAAGTGAGGATATGATTAGATTTTTTTATGTTAGAACCAAATATTTCAGAGTAGCTTAGAATAACATAATATGAAGCTACAAGTCATCTTTTAAATTAGTGTTTGCAGGAAAACTGTATTATTCAATCACTACAAAATTCATTTGAAAGTATTTTTCCTATCAAATCAATTACCAATTCAAAGAGTAAAATCATTGAAATCAGTCCTGGAAGAAATTTGAGTATTGGTAATAACTTACAATCATCACAAGAACAAGAGGTAATAGCACTGTTACAAAAATAATCGAACGATTTTTCCTAGGATTACACAGACATGCAAGGGATTCATCCAAAAACATGTATCCACCACATTTACATTGATGATCAAATCAAACTTATAATACAACTGCAAATAAGGATGAATCCTATGATGAAGGAAATAATGAAAGAGGAATTACAGAAACTATTACAAGTTGGATTCATTTATCCTATTTCTAATAGTCAATGGGTTTCTCCCTTAGTTGTGGTGTCTAATAAAAATGGAAAGTGGATAATTTGTGTAGACTAAAGAGAGCTCAATAAAGCTACATTAAAAGATCATTTCCCTTTACCATTTATTAATCAAGTACTATATTCATTAGCAGGGAAGAAATTATTTTCATTTTTTGATGGATTTAGTGGATACAATCAGGTAAAGATAGCATTGTAAGATCAAGATAAAAACAACATTTGATTGTCCATGGGGAACATATGCATATAATGTTTTTCCCTTTGGTTTATGTAATGCACATGCTACTTTTCAGAGAGAATTCCTTGCAATATTTTCTAATCTGATCCATGAATATGTAGAAGTCTACATGGATGATTTCACTATGTATGGTGGAACATTTGATGATTGTTTAAAAAATCTTGAATATTTTTGAAAGGATGCATAGAGACAAATCTATCACTCAGTAATGAAAAATGATTTATGATGTTAACTGAGGGAATAGTGTTGGGACACCATATTTCTTCTTCAGGAATTAAGTTGGATCCAACAAAAATACAATTCATTGTGAATTTAATGCCACCCACAACACAAAAGGAAGTAAGAAGTTTCTTGGGTTATGCAGGCTACTATAGGATATTTATTGAAATTTTCAGTAAAATAGTTCTTCCTTTATTCAAGTTACTTGCAAAAGATGTGGAATTCCAATGGAAAAATAATTGTCAAAATGCATTTGAGAAATTAAAAGAAAAATTGTCAGTTGCACCCATTCTTCGAGGACCCAATTGGTCATTGACCATTTCATATATCGCTGATGCATATGAAACTTCTATAGGAGCATCACTTGGACAGAAATAGAATCAATTTAATTATGCCATATACTTCATAATCAAGAACTTAACACTAGCGTAAATGAACTATATTGTTATAGAGAAAGAAATGTTAGTTGTAGTACATGCAATTAATAATTTTAGGCAGTACATAACAGGTTATCAAGTATTCATTCACACATACCATTCAACCATAAGATATTTAATGAAAAAAGCAATTACAAATGTTAGAATTACTATATGGTTGTTATTGATGCAAGAATTTAACATCATTGTACAAGATCGACCATGTAAGGATAATCAAGTAGCAAACTTTATATCAGTACTTCATTCACCTGGTGATCCAAATCGATTTTCAGATAATTTCCTAGATGAACATCTATTTTCTATAGCTGTCAAAACTCCATGGTTTGCAGATATAGCCAACTATTTATCATTTGTAATCCTACCATCCAACTACACAAATAAACAGAAAATAAAGATAATTACATAAAGTGATAGATATAATTGGGTCAATGGTGACCTCTTTTATACTAGCTACGATGTGATAATAAGAAAATGTGTTAGAGAAGATGAGATTATAGATATTTTGAAAGCATGTCATGATGAGCCATCTGGTGGTCATTTTGCAGACAAGAAAACATCATACAAAGTGCTCAAACTTGGCTACTATTGGTTGGAAATATTCAAAGACTCCAAAGCCTATGTAAAGAGATGTGACAACTGCCAAAGAATTGGAAGACCAGTGGTATCAGATAAAATTCCATTAAAGCCACAAGTACTCATAGAACCATTTGAGAAATGGGCTCTAGAATTTGTGGGACCAATCAACCTACCATAAAATGGAAAGATGTACATCTTGGTATGTAAATATTATGTTACTAAGTGGGTGGAGGCAAAGGAAGTGGCACGGGCAACAGAAGTTACAATAGTTTATTTTCTATCTGAAGAAATATTTGTAAGGTATGGAGGTTCCACGATAGATTGTAACTGACCAAGGCACACAGTTCACATCCAAGCTTGTTTGAGATCTTACAGATAAGTACAAGATCAAGCATATAAAATCAACTCTGTACCATCCTCAAGAAAACATACAAGTGGAGTCGACAAACAAAGTCCGGGAAAATATCATGACGAAAACTATACAAATGAATATAAAGGATTGGTTAGAGAAATTAAGAGATGCACTATGGGCATATAGGATAACATGGAAAAACACAAGTGGGTTCAGTCCATATCCGTTGGTGTGTAACATATTTGTAAACCATTGTAATTTACATTTTTTTTAATTACCATGTTTTACCAAAACAGTTGGATCAAGAATTTGTTAGGGTTTTAGTTTATTTAGAATCTGCCTTCCTTTAACACTCACAATATACACAGTACGAGGTAAAATTCCTGGACAAGAGTGATTTTTATTATATAAAAAAAAAAGAATTGGATGATGAACAAGTGGCTTCTTTCAGTCCAAGAAGTTGCAGCCAGAGACATCTTCCTTCCCTCACCTGCTTTGGGCATCCACTTCAAAGTTCTTTCCAAGGGGAATATGGTTACACTTGGCTCTATGAGAGTATGCATAAAGGAAATACTGGTGTGAACGATTGGAAGCAGCGAAGCTTCAAGGTCCTAAAGCTAAACTCACAACGTCAGAGACAACATTTGTCGATGGTGGAGTCAAATGTTAAAAAGATAAGTAACTCTGTTTTATGGATTGTAATAGTTGCAATAATGTTGATTCTAAATCTGAAATGCGTGTCCATGAAGGAAGGTAATGCATATCTAATCCAGGTTGAACAATGAGATTAAAGAGATAAGTATTACTATCTTTCTTTTCTTGAAAACAATAATTATTGCATTTATAGAAAATAGAATGCCTACAAAATAAATAACAGTTAAGTTAGAGTTTCTTTAAAAAAGGATATGTCTTTTCCATGTACGCAAAAATTCCATTGTTGTGTTGAAGTTTCCTTGAAAGGAGATAGGAATTTGGTTTCTTGAAAAAGAAACATGTGCATGCATGCTTGAAAATTTCACTAATATGCATTTGATTTTTCTTGGAGAGAAATAGGTATATTTTGAAATAATTCTTGCATGTGAATGTTGCAACTAAAAGAGATAAATATAGAGTAAAACGTGGTTTTACTTTATATGTAATATTGTGTATTTTCATACTAATAGTCCTTGTGCCATGATATGTAGGCATGCAAAGGAATTTTTATGTAAAAGATAAATAACCATGTGAATTTTCTTGAAAGAGAGTATGTGCTTATTTAGCTAAAGTTTCTTG
Source organism: Pinus albicaulis (assembly GCA_034641835.2). Classification (NCBI taxonomy): domain Eukaryota; kingdom Viridiplantae; phylum Streptophyta; class Pinopsida; order Pinales; family Pinaceae; genus Pinus; species Pinus albicaulis. The sequence continues at coordinate 1,967,533,057 of CM076578.1, read as the reverse complement.
AAAAGAATAATCTCTGGAAAAGATTGGTATTATGCTAATCTATTAGAAAGGTATTATGATAATCTCTTAGAAAGATATTGATTTTATTGAATTACCATGGTAAAATACATAATCTATGTCAGTTCTTGAAAATATTGTTATGTTAATCTTTTAGAAAGATATTGTTCTTAGTGATATACCATGGTAAAAGACATAAGGAAATTTACTATGTTAATTTTCTTAAAAAGAATAATCTCTTGAAAATATTGGTATTATGTTAATCTTTTGCCTTAAAATAATATTTCGTGATGAGAGAATTCTAAGAAGAGCATATGTGTTTCCTACATTAAAGTAAAATCTATCTCTCTTGCATGCTCAAAAAGGGAGAGTTATCTGTCTTGCATGCACCAAGAATAGCCATTGTGTTATAAAGGTATGTTCTAAAAGAAATAAGGAGTTATCTTAATCCTTAGGAAAATATGTGAGTACCTTTATGCTAACATAACTATTATGTAAGTTTATGTTAGTTTCTTTTGAAATAAGATCATGCATATTCATGCAATGTTTGTATTAGATTCCATTAGAAATAATATACATTTGTATGTGGGAAATGATAACAAGTTTTGTTATCCTACATTGGAAAAGATTATTTGTCAAAGAAGATGAATTACATATACAAAAACTAAAGTAATGTTTCGGTTTCCTTGAAATCTATATATATATATATATATATATAATATATATGGTTAATGTTGGTATAATATTTGGAGAATAAGACATGTATTCTTATGCTTTATTCCATTATTTTTATGGAAAAAAAACCATGTCTTTACATGCCTATTATGTTATATTTCCTAGAAAAGGAAATATGTGGTTGCATGTTCTCTTGTGTTAAGCATTCCTTTGGGAAGACTCTTTTGGCATCTATATGCATTTGCATGCATGGGAGCAACATTTGTTATGTTAGCTTTCCTTCCATGCACCAAAAATTAATATCTTAAGGGTTATTTATTTTGATCAAATTTATGTAAATCACATGCATGAATATCGTAACTGTTATATCAGTTCTTTTAAATAAATGATGGGAAGATGTAACTATTTTCTTGCAGGAATGTGTGTTTATGCGAGGGAAACATTAGTTAATGTGATGACTTATAACTAGCACATATGTAGTATGTGATGTTAAAGGGAGAATGTCAATGTATTTTACTTTCATGTCATGAATATACAAGGGTAAATGGAGAAGCCTCTCTAGTATAGATATATGAAATGGTTGATTAATACTTTATGAATCTTGACATCAATGTATGTTGAAGGCATCATTAGCAGAGAATGATGGTGACATGTACAAAGGAAATATTATGCTTATCCTGGTGGCAAGTAAATGATTAATGGTTCATGTAGATGAGTGCGAGTTGCAGGATGGTCCAATGTATGATGATCCATTGTAGGTACATCCATGCCACCAAGATATGAAGATATGAATATTAGTGGGTAAATGCTATCATATTTATTGTAATGGCTTTAAGCTAGATATTTGTATATTTCCTTGTAAGATTTATAAACGATGGTTAAGGGATAGTCTCCCTTATAAGCCATTGAGTCAGGGCTGATCACCCTCATGAAATTTAATAATAAAATTAAACGTTTGCTGGTTTTCACCCTATGGGGTTTCCAAGGTATATTGGTGTTCAATGATGTGATTGATTATTGTGTCAAAATGATGATGTTGATTCCTTTCTTGTGGTGATGTTCATAATGTCAAGTAAGTGATGACTACATGAATAATGAAATGAATGCAAGGTACATCATATCGTTATATGTTAATATACAACAATAAAGGTTGTTAATGGTTAAGCAACTTACTATTCTTATACTAAGGTTACACTATGTACTGGTGAACATTCTATCTAATGAGTAGTAAGGAATATTTAATAGTGATTTGGATAAGTTGCTCGTGGGTAACTTGTATAAAAAAAATTAACTCCTGGCATTTCCGTGTGAAGTTATCAGCATATGTTGCAGGTGGTATCAAAGCTAAAGGTTGCAGCACTGGCGCCTTTGGGATTTGTTAAGCAAAAAAAAAATTAGGTATGCTACTAATGGACATCAGTTAAGTTATTGTTCTAGAAATATACATATTGATTGATATATGAATTCTAGCAATATACATATTGATTGACATATGAATTCTAGAAATCTACATATTGAATGATGTATGCAGTAGTCTACTTGTTGGGCCATAATTATAATCTACGAATAAATTATGCTTCCCTATATAGGTGCTAGTCTAGAACAACAGGTGAAAGACTATACTACTATTTCTCCTAACTCAAAACAGATATACAGAGAGGATTGGAGGCTTACTTGTTCAGTCCTTCCAAATGGCTCCTTCTGTCACTTCTGTTGTAGCTTCAAATTCAAGCAGTTCATGAGCTGAATGCTTCCTGCAAGAAAGAACACTGAAACAACAGAAGATGCAGTAATATAGATATCTATTCAAGCTAGTTAGCTAAATTAGTAAAACATAAACTAAATTCATCAACCAAGATCTTACAATATAGAAAATCAAAGCCAATACAGATGCATGTAGGGAAAAGTAAGAAGTACTCTTTATTGGTGATAGAAGGAGAGGTTACAACCTAGTGACTAATTTGAAGTGACCTTCCAGCATTGTTCCCAAGTCTCATCACAGTATAAATCTCTCCAGCAGTAGCTTCACAAATCTAGCTCTCAATTGAAAATCCTCCAGCATTTCTCTACTCAAATTCTTCCTTCTCAAATACTTAGATATATGTTCAATTTATAGATGCACTATAGGTTTTTTTTCAATCAATGACTTTCCAAAAATAGGCAAGACATGTTTCCATTCATGTAGATTTCAAATGGACACTTAGATCTGAAGCTTGACACATGTGAACTCTTCTAGAAGGCACTGGCCAAGTGGCGATTCCGGAACAATGAGAATTTCGCTCCCAATGTGACCAACGCACCTGTGAATGTCAGGAAGTTCTTTGCAGAGCAGCCTTGTATGGGGCTACTTGCATATGCAATGCACTTATGCCCCTTATATCCTGCATTGGTGAGCTCTCATATGTTATATAATAAGCTTCAAACCATGGAAACCTTTGCTTGATGAAAGTCTTTCTTGATTTGTCTTGTTTCTTGTATTAGGGCATCTAGCAACTGAAATGATGGGGAATGATAAACCGTTGATAATTGTTCCTAGAGATGATGCCCAGTTAACTAGGTCATTGGGAATGGTGCCCAAATTGACCTATAACAATTTCCCCATAAAGCATGAGATTCAAATAATAAGAACATTTGATTGAGATGCTTTACACTATGATGAGTCTGGAAATGAAGCGGAGTGGTCACCTGCATCAATATTAAAATACATTACATCATGATATATCCTCTTTTGATCATAATTGCTGAGGGTAGGAATTCCCATGTTCAGCACATAAAACAATCTAATAACATGTACATAATTCATAAAGTCATCTACATTGGAATGTTGCCTAGATGCAGAGATGCCTATAGATATAGGCCCATGTTTGAATGACAATTTGTATGTAAGGTTACTGTACAAATGATGTGTACAAAAATCCTGAAATTGCAGCCCGGATGGATGAAACTAGATCTGACGTCTTCTTATCTCGTTCACTCGATCATTCAGGTACAAGTCTAGCCAGGCAAATATATGATTTGTTGTCAAACATGGAAAGACATCATTTGATTAGAAGCCAATGATGTGAGTTGTTAACAAACGCGAGAGAACCACCATTAATGTCAATGGCCCTCAAGGTACTGCAATACATTTCGTAAGGCGTGAATAGATGATTTGATGTTGAACGGCAAACAAAATCTTCCGGTCAAAGGTCCAGAAGCGAGGATCTTGTCGATGCTGTAACAAGCCTCATGGTACTGGAATCTGATGTTTCTAAGTGAAATTCCTGGATATTGATTTGTTGTCGACAGGAAGTCACCTTATTGCAAAACAAGAGTTACTGATTTCAGAGACAAGGGTATGACTTGATATAGCAATTTTTAGGGATGACGGTCATGATAATGAAGGTTTACGAGTATTGCAGATGGTTGAGTTTTTAATCACTGGATGACTTCTCTTGAACATATCGGCGAGACTGTGATGAGTTGGCAGCATTGACCCAAAACCGAAGTGAAGGTATGATGAACCATAGGTGTGAATGAACTGTCAAGATGATTACCCAACCCAAACTGTCATGGACATGGAGTGAAAGAAGTGTCATGTTCAAGAGCGACTTGCTACCAAAAAGAAACTTTGCTTACTTTTCCCAAATTTTCCCCGGTAATTTGTCAACCACTACCTCTTTATTTTTTAGCAAGCTTGAGGAGGATAACATTTTCTTGATCTATAATTCAACCCTTCGAGTGAATAAATTATCACTATTTAATAATTTAACGAGTCTAGCGATGAATGAAACTCGATTCTTGCCATGATCGACAAGCCCGTCGCTATTTTATGTTTTAACGAGCTTAACGACAGTGATAGCATGGTCCTTTTTCATATTTAGAGAGTCTGAAAAAGAGGACAAAAGAGAACTCCAAAAAGTACTTTTTCGTAAATTTTTCACTCAGATCCGAAAAAGTGTGAAATAATATTTGAGAGAACCTCTTTGGTCATGTTTAACCAAGGTATTCCTTTTTCGTAAATAATACATCTCAGTTCGGAAAAGGGTTAAACTTATACTATGTAGATATCAATTCATTTACTTTAACAAGCTCGAAAAGACAAGTGCTCGGCAATATTTTCACATTATCGGAGTCTAAAAAGAGCTAAAATAAGACTCCAAGGGTTCCTTTTTCGCTTTTATTGAAGCTCGAAAAAGAGATAAATTTCGCTTCAAATCCTTTTTTTGTTTTTAACAAAGCTCGAAAAATAAGGAGAAAAAGTATGGTTTGTGGTCAAGTCATTATTTGAATAAATTTGCATGACTAATCTGTTCATCAGTTGTATTTCCTGTTGAGAACAACATCAAATGGATTAAAAATACCTGTTTCATGATAAAAACATAATAAAACTATAGTCATAACAATAAATTTAACTTGCAAACAATTAAATGACTATAAAAAGTAGTTTCACTATTCATTTTCACCATTCCATAGTTACCATTTGCATTTTGGAGCTCTGAACTTGATTTTGCCCCTGAAATTCAGTTGTTGATTTATGTCATTTCTGTGGATGGATTTCATCGCCGTTTGATCTAGGTTAGTGCCATGAACCTCCTCTTTCTTTTAGTATTCATTTCATTTCCATTCTTTGTAAATTTTTAGGGTTTTGAGGCCCCTAGGGTAAATTCTGCCCAAAATGAGAACAACGCACCTCTGAATGTCAAAACCCACATTGCATAGTAGGTTCAGTGAAGGGTACCTACATGTGCAACACACTGTCTCAACCCAGGGAGTGCGTTGGGAGCAGTTCAAGTTTTTGGTTTTCATGTTGTGTCCAAAATTTGCCTAGTTTTTTTCAATGATTGGAATATAATGGATCTTACGGTTGATTTTCAGGTTTCCATCGGATTATAATGACGATTACGTGGAGGGAAAGAGAACATGAAGAAAAAGATATGATTGCCTTGAAATATCCAAGTAGTGTAAGAGCCTTAAGAGATTGTGGACTACTTAAGTACTTCAAATTTTCGGGAATGAGGCAACAAATAGAACTCTTGGAGTTCTTAGTTAGAGCATGGGATCCGGCGATAGAGGCATTTCACATTAAGAACAAAGTGGTTCCCATAATAGTTGAGGATGTGTATTTGCTCACAAGTTTTTTGAGGAGAGGTTTTCCCATTTCTCTCACAGGGTCTACCGTTGGAGGAGAGATAGTGAGGGATTATGTTATGCAGTATTGCTATCCAGGGTCAGAACCTAGAAAACATGGGAAAATAAACATCTAGGATGTCAGGGATTTTCCTTTGAGAACCATCCTTTTCACGATCGCTAAACTTGCTGGCACCGTTACACTACATGTAGCGAACCAATCATATATGAAATATGCGCTAGAGTGCTTAGAGCCAATAGTCTTCAATTGGTCTAAAGTTGTTCTATCTTAGATAAAGCAATAACTGAATAAAGAAAAGGGAGGAAGGAAGACAAATTTCAATTATGGTTCAATCCTTATCTCCTTCGCTTTGGAATGGATTCCACTGATGCAGCCACAACATGTAACATTGGATATATCTAGTCCTAGAGATCCTCAAATGCGGAGATGGGTAGAACTCGTGGGTCAGAATGCAGGCCAATCGACCGTTGTGTTCTCGACTGCATTCTTCACCTGGTTCCAGCAACAAATCATCGCCATCAATGAGTATGCATACTCAGGCGTCGACTTTCGAGGAGATCCAGATCTAGTCTTACCAGAAGGTGCTTAGTGGGGTGCAATGGGTAAGAATGATTCGACCATGTTTTTTGATTTTTATAAGGTTTATACAATGGTTTTGTGTTTTGATTTCTTTCCAAGATTAAACTAAATGTTTAATTTAATGTATATATTGGTCGCGTTTAACCAGTAGAGGAACCAAAGCACGAAGCAAATGTGCCAGCAGAGAGGGTTGTCGGGAGAGAAGTCCTTTAGGACCTTGATATGGGTGAGACTTTGGCTGAGCTTTAGCAGCACATAGAGGGGTTGACCTTCGGGATTTTAGATTGTCGAATCGAAGAGCTTCCCATGTGACTACAACGACACACTATTGGGGTTCCTAACCATTGGATGTGGTTGCTCCGTAGGATTGCTAGATCCATAGCATGTTACCATGAGCACCACTAGTTTACTTGTGATATTTTGCATACATTTTGAGGTCAGATGACCAATTTTTCTTGGGCACAAATTTTGTAAAAAACCTATAACTATTTATCTGTGTGTTTTAGAGTTTTTCCTATGTTTAATGTGCAATCCTATTCAATGATGTGAGTGTTTTCTTTATCTATGTCGCAAATTTCTATCTAAAACTTGAATAGCTAATGAATCAGTTAAAGTGTTCAGATTTTTGGAAATGTGTTGATATTGAATGAAATCAAAATGTCTCTCCAAAATTCGAACTCTTAGGAACAATCTAAGAAGTGTTGGATTTTTAACAGTATAAATACTAGTAAGTTGTAGTACCACCAGTTGTGAGTCTAACCTTATGATTATGCGGTTAATACCAAATGAAATGGAATCAGAGAGAAGTTTGATAAATGCACTATACTCAGCGATATTATTTGTTGATATACCGATACAAATCCCTTGAAAACTCACTAACTTGCCGTTCGGAGCGAAAATTTCCCACGCTGCAGAGGATAGATTCTACATACTACGACTAGCACCATTAGCATATCCAAAAATGGTTCCGAAGATTCAGTCCTCTGCGATGAAATGTAAAGAAGATTACTAACGTCAAGAAAACTCTAAAAACAAATTAAGATAGAAAATTCAAATCAACAGCATAAAAACAATATAATACAAAAAATTACTACGCTCATGATTAAGCATAGTAACGTTTCAAATACAACCCATTTCTAGGTTGTGCCAATGAAATCCCATCGTAATCAACTAACTTGTAGGCACCCTTAACAAGAACTCTTTTGACAATGTAGGGGACATGCCATAATGGTTCGAATTTCCCTGTACCTATAACATCAGCTTATTGATCATAAAGAAAGACCAAGTCGCCATCTGAGTAGATGAGAGGCTGGACACTTTTGTCGTATTGCACCCTTATACGTCTCTTATGCACTTCGTTGGAAAATTGGGCTTCACGATGTGTTTCATCTAGATGGATGATGTTAAGGAGATGCGCTTCTTCTTCTGAGGTATCAGGTAACAAGTCTATCGCGAGCTTTATCAATGATATTTCACATTGGATTGGTAAGATAGCTTCTAGACCATACAAAAATTGGAAAGGAGTAAATCTGGTCGTGTTTCTTACCAAGGTTCGATACGCCCACAAGGTGGAGTACAGGATCAAGTGCCAGTTCCTTTTACGAACTCCTATCATTCATTGAAGCATTCATTTAAGAATTTTGTTAATAGCCTCACCTTGTCCATTTGATTGTGGATAGTAAGGAGTAGAATTATCATGTGACAATCCTAACTTGGAAGTCAATTCAGACATCATATGGTTGTGAAAATGCTTCCCATGATCCGTAACTATAGCCTGTGGGACCCCAAACCGTGCAATAACATGGTTGAAGAAAAACAATGCAGTTGTTTGTCCTGTGTTGTTGAATGTAGGCATCGCTTCGGCCCATTTGGTAAAATAGTCGACTGCGACAATAATACAACCATGCCCCTCGAATGAAGGAGGGTTACAGGTCATGAAGTCAATACCCCATTTCATAAATGGTCTAGCAGAGACAACAAGATGCATTGGCACTGGAGGTTTGGGGATTTTAAAATTAAAAATATGGCATGCATGACAACTTCTGACTGCGAGGATGCAATGTCAAAAAACAATAGGCCAAAATTAACTAGTGCAGAGTATCTTCTATGCGGTAGAATATCCAGATAAGTTTCCACCGCAAGCCCCAGCATGACAATCATTTAACACTTTTTCGGCCTCCTCATGAGTGAGGCACCTCCTTAAAATGGTATCGACACCACAATGATAAAGTGTATTGCCAACGATCAGATAATATTTGGCTTGGTATCGAATACATCACTGATTAGAGCAAGAGATATTAGGTTGAAAATTTTGCGTTTTGAGATAAATGATGAAATATCCATACTAGGGATCAGATGATTCGATCAGAAACAGAGACTCATCTAGAATAGATGGTTCTGAAGTAGTAGCAGTACTATCAGAGGGAAGGTCGCAGAGAATCTCAACCAAAACTAAAGACTTCTTTGACTTGGATTTGATGAATTCCAAATCAAATTCTTGCAAAATGACAATCCATTTTGAATATTTTCCCCCCAGCAATTGACGTGATAATATGTAAGTCATGGGGTTGCAATTCGAAACTATTGTTGTTTTTTGGAGTAGAATATAATGGTGAAATATTTGGACAGCTTGAACAGCTGCCAAGGCAAGCTTTTCCACGTACGAGTACTTAACTTCCATATCATTGAGATTACGACTCAAATAATAGAACAGATGTTCAATTCCATCTTCTACTTTGAACACAACCATAGCGATGGTCGTTTCAACCACAGTGATATATAGGAAGTAATCATTTTGATAATTAGGAGGATACATTAATGATGCTTGGACAAGATGGTCCTTGATAGCATCAAAAGAAGCTTCACAACTTGGTCTCAATGGAAGGGAACTCCTTTTTTCAATAATTGAGTAAATCCTTTAGCCATTTCAGCATAGTTTGGAATGAACCTTCTCAAGAAGTTAGCCTTTCCTTGAAGTTTCTGTATGTGAAGTAAGTTTGATGGTGTAGGAAAATCAAGAATGGCATGTACCTTCAGTGGGTCTATTCGAATTCCTTCTTTTGAGACTACGAATCCGAGCAATCGACCAGAACCAATACAAAACACACATTTGTGTGGATTGAGACGTATCTTGTAGTGTTAGCAGCATAAGAAAATGCCTCTCAAATGCATCGGGTGATCAGTCTGATTTCATGAAAGCACTGGTAAATCATCTAGATATGGTTGAACAATGTGCTTGATGTCATTGAAAGCATAATCCATTTCTCTCTGAAAAGTTGCCCCAACATTCTTTAAACCAAATGGAAGTTTCCTATATGTGAATGTGCCCTAGGGATAGATGAATGTTGTCTTATTTTGGTCATCTAGGTGGATATTGATTTGATTGTAGCCGGAAAATCCATCCATGAACGAAATTTTTTTTCATCTAGCACAATTGTCAATAATCTGGTCGATAAAGGGAGTAGGATAGTTGTCTTTTGGAAAAGCTTGATTGACATCCCAATAATCGACGCACACTCTAATGGTTCCTTATTTTTTCATAACAGGAATGATATTAGAAACCCACCCAGTTAGCGGAACAGGGTAAATAAAAACAGCACGCAAAATTTTTTCAACTTCTTCTTTGATGACAACGGCTTTCTTCGGATGAATAGGAAGAAGCCGTTGATGCACCAGTTTGACATCAAGATACATATTAATAGTGTGTTCAACTATACTAGTATCTATGCTTGGAATTTACTCGTAAGACCAAGTGAATACGTCATGAAATTCACGAAAAAGAGAGCGATATGAATCAAGTTCTAATGGAGAACAAGATACACTAACATGAATATTTTCTACAATGCCAGGTTTGGTTGAAATATCGATAGAAATCGTTTCTTCGATATTAGATAAATTTCGCTCAGAGTTAATTGCATTAATCGAAAAAGAATTCAAAAAGAAAGTTTTGATGGATGGGTGATATAGTTCACTAAGATTATTTTCTTCATAATTAGGAAGATGGGAACGATGATGATAATCTTCCCATGGTTCTCCTTCTGACATCATAGCTTCCAAAATATTTTCATTTGTCAAAAATTTTGGGGAAAATGGATCAGATGGAGTACCAAAATCTAATGAATGATCAACCCAAACACTTAGTGACATTGATTTTGTATTTTCCGCCCAAGCCAAATAGATTGATTGCTATGCCAGCTCAATAGGGCTGGGCGGTAAAACATCATCCAATGTAGAAATATCAGAATTACGTGTACTCTCCCTTAAGCTAGATAGAGTGGAAGATATCATGTAACAGGTCTCTATGCTTGCAATTTTTGCCGACGTTGCAGGCGGTGGTAATGCAAAGGTTCCCATAAGAGTGGAATCCTTTAAGAGTCCTACACCAATGTTCTAAATTTCTAGGTGGGGTAAGTGAAAAAACGGAATGCTTCCAGTTACCTGCGAAGTGGAGGAAAAAAAGGTTAATTGATTAATGACTGTGATTGTACCTTTATGTGGAAAGGAAATCATTCTAAAGTATGTAGAAACAATAGAAGTCATTGCATATACCCATGGTCTTCCAAGTAAAATATTGTAGTCAAGGGGTCTGTCAACAACCTCGACATTGATACTTATTGTTTTGCCCCCTAATTCAACTTGTAGGTTATTGATAATAGCACAAGTTTTATATGTTATTCCATCAAAAGCCTTCAACGTCGTTGATGATTGTGATAATCACGGTGAGCCAAGTGACTTCCAACATTTTAGAGACATAATGCACGTAGATGGTCCCTCATCAATAATAGTGTGATGAACAAGGTGATTGAGAACATTTACTTATATGGGGAATGCCAATTCTGCTGGTAATTGAGGCATATAGCCTGTATGATTAATGACAACAAGATTAGAATCAGTGGGATCAATTCCACCAATGACCGACAATAAAGCCTGCTTCTGGGTGGGACAATTTTGTAATACCTCAAGAGCAGACATAGTTGAAGGGGATTGAGCCAAATCTTCAACTATATTATAATTTTGTGCAGCTCTTTCTTGAGGATTATATGTGGATTTATGAATTACTCCCTTCGGTGGTTTAATTTTCAATTCAGAAATAATAGTAGGTGGTGCTAATTCATTAGATGGATTTGTTGTCGAGGTAGTAGGTTGATCAATGGTTGGACTACCAAAGTATTTATTCCACACCGACACCAAAATATCTTGTGAAGGTTTTGTGGTGGATAACATTAACACTTGGGAATTAGGAGCTGGATCTGTAGCAACCAAATTAGTGTCTGGATTTGGAAATGGGTCTGTCAACACAGCTAATGCATGAGAAGTCTTGATGATTTTTGAGACTTCAGCACGGTGAGGAAAATCCCTAAAAAAGTGTTCCTCATTACAGATTATGCATGGATAACGAGGTTTCCGTGGTCCAGACGGTTGATCAGATGATATTTCCTGTGTGTTAGAAGTTTGATTTTTCTTTGATTTCCCCTTTTTCTTACCTCTTGGTTGCTTTTCACTTTTGCCTTTGTCAAATGACACGACATTAATTTCTGAAGTAAGAGCAATATCAGATGCAGTAGCATGGTGTGTGTTTGCAGTGCCTATCAAGCTGTCTCTAGCATGATGGTCCTTTATTTGAGGAGGAACATTGAAATTAGATCGCGGCACATTAGGAATTTTTTCATAGAGCATGCTAGACTAAGTATAAATCAAGTCTAAATATTGAGCACGAGCGATAACTTGATTTTCTATGAAGACGCCACCTTTCGCGACATCCTCAGTTATATATGGTAACAGGGACTTAATGAACCATTCAGAAAGAAGTTGATCAGGAACAAATGCCTTAACCATGCGTCGACGACGACACCACTCATGAATATGATCAGAAATGTGAGTAGCATTAGTTTATTTGAAGTTGGTCAAGAGTTCCGTTCCAGTTTCGTATTTGATCTGTAACTAGAAGTGGGTCAAAAAGGCAGTAGCTAAAGCAGTGAAATTGTCAAAAGAAGCTCTAGGTAATTCAATGTACCATTTAGCAACCGGACCTATGAGCATACGTTGGAAAAGTTGTAATTGAACAGAATCATCATTCAAGGAATTTGATGAACACCATAAATAATAAGTCGTGACATGAGTCGACGGATCTTCTCTAGGGTTTCCATTGAATTTAGGAATGTCGAAGAGTAATTTATGAGGTATCATCGGTCACCAAGGAGCATAATTGATAGGATAATTGGTTAACCGGTTTAAATCTGGTAATTCCAAGGTTGCAACAAAAGGAAACTATCAATTAAGGTCAGGTTGAGCATAGCCAGGATAAGATGGAATTGCTTGGGAAATAGGTCTTTGAGCACTAGCATACAGAATTTGGTGCTGGTAACCCAGATAGGGGTTGTTTTGCATAGCAAATGCTTGAGAATTCTGTTACCAAAGCCTGGATATGATACTTGTTGAAAAAAAGTTTGAGGTATTTGTGCTTGTGGTTGCCAAGGGGTTTGTCCACCAATGTTATAACCCAAATTAGTATAAGTTGGATTTGGTTGATATGTATAACTATGTTGCATTTGTGACATCCCATAAAATGGTACACCAGCTTGTGAATAAATGATCCCTGATACAAGTTGTTGTAAATTAACCAAAGCATTTTGAGTGTGTGGACCCAACATGTGATTATATTGAGTTGAAGAAACTGTCTGATAAGGTTCATGTACAATATTTTGATTCTGTAATAGGCATATAGATGTATTAACAAGTGGTAATGAAGTGGGTGTAATAGGTTGAACCGGTTGATACGAGTGTACAACCGTTTGTAGCTGGATAGGCAGAGTGGGATGCCATTGACAAACATTCGTGTCAACAATAGTTTGACCAAAAATTGAATGAGTACTGTTATATTGGGTGACCAAAGGCTGCCCCCCAGCATAAGGAGGATAATAATACAGAAAATAATTTTCTCCAAATGTTGAGAGTCCAGTTAATATGGTACTTAAAGGAATTGACCCAAAAGGATAGACTTGATATTTCCCTGATGATGTATGTAATGAATCAAGTCATTCAGTACTAACAATAGGACTACCAGTTAAAACACCAGATGATGACATTGGTAAAGACCATGGTCTTGAATATGTATAAGATAAAGTGCCAGATAATGATTCATAACCTGTTGGGACCGAAGGACCACCGTGCAAAAATAACTCTGGTGAGGTTGTTTACATCAATGGAGTAGTGAGGGTTGGAGCTGATGTAATTGGAACAATAGACCCAACTGAAGATGTTGGTTCAGACATGGTTGTGTTACCAAATGTATACTCTCCAAAATCGATGGGAGATTGAATGGCAATAGGATCAACAAAATCAGATGGAAATGATTGAGGAAAAGAGTGGTACAGGGAAAGGTCCCCTCCAAAATGGGTTGGAGTTAAAGATGTATCGTCTTGTGGTATGTTAGCCACCTCTAAAATTTTTCATATCAAATGGTGGCTAAAACATTTTTAGAGCCTTCAAAGAACAAGTTTTATTGCAAAAAAGTGTTATCTCTTGAAGACTCATGAAGACATCATGCCCTTGGTTCAATCTTCACTGCTATTTCCTTTTCCAACTCAGAAATTCTGTTGTTTTCCATGAAGATAATACTACTGCAAACACCATTTTTTCCCCTTCCCCCACCTCAAAACTAACCTTCATTTTATTCCCTTTTTCCCCCATCATTTTCCTCTATTTTTCATCCATTCTCCTTTTTTTTCCTTCATAAAACCGACCTTACAGAGTTTAAAACTCCTTTTTAAACTCTGTCGAAACCCCCAAATCCATTAGAAAACTATGAAAAAATCATAAAAATACACTTTTTTGTACTAAGGGTTTAAGCCCCCTTGGGCTAAGTCTTAAACCACTTCCCCTCCATATGCCTTGGTGCTGGAACCAAGCGCTAAGCCTTTCGGCGCTTATCGCATCGGAGAAAACAGAGCGCGCAAGTCTTTTTGTTAAGTGGAAGCCTTCGATGCGATTAAGCCCTCTGTTTATAAACCCTTGATCATATTATTGTTTCATATAACCCTGTGCCCGCAATCGGGTGCTAAAACATTATTTATTTCCATCTCCGATTGACATTTTCCTTTGTAAATAAAAAAAACCCACTTTTTCCTAAGTTTGGTCTAAACACGCCCAAACAATGTTTTTTAATGTAAAATGGGTAGATTGAAAAGCCCCGCATCAAAAGTTCCGATGTGATTGAGCCCCATTATATAAACCCCACTCTCCGCTTCACTCCATATAACTTACGCATGGGACCAAGAGTTAAATGTCCCGAAGCGCCAATTGCATCACAAAATTCCAAATGGGTAGATTGAAAGATCGAGCCCGACCTTCCGATGCGATTGGCCCTTTCCATGTATAAGCCCTGGGCCTATCGCATTCCATATAGACCAAAGGCCCTGTAGTCGGGCGCCAGACCGTATCATATACATATCCCAATCCAAAGACAAAACTTTGTATTATATTAAATTTTGGGTTTTTCATCTGTTTTAAAGGGTTTTCCGCTGGTTCGCTATTTAAAGAAATCTTGACCGTTGATCTAAGGTCGATCAATGATCAACGCAACATCGCATTTGCAATTTTCAAGGGACGCATTTTGCGTAAGTTATTTCCTCTCCTCGATTGGCCATTCCCCGATCAATCGTGAGCCGTTGATCTCCTTCCCGCCATCCCAAATCTAACGGCCCACGTTTGCTCCAATTATTAACCTTTCCCCTGCCTTTGAACCCCTCCGATTTATTTCCCAATGTCGATCTGATCTGTAGATCGACGGTTAGCGCTCAATCGCATCGGCGCTATAAAAGTTCTTCCCCCCGCCGATCGCTGAGCCCTGATTGCATATGGATTGTCCACATGTCCAGATCGCATCTCCTGACTTTGGTTAAAAATATGCAGCCCTGCTCATAATGTTTTTCAGCCAATCCTAGTCATTGATCTCTGCAGATCAATGGTCCTACTTCAACCTGTCTCCACCTGTATATTTTTCATTTTAAACCCCAGATTTAATCTTGGCTGTCGATCTTCTACATCCAACGTTCCATATTTAACCCGACAGACTTGCCTCCTGTGGGTCCTACCTCCCTCTGGATTTAATCTCCACTGTCGATCTCATGATTGGATGACCCATAATAAAACCGCTCCCCATGCTTCTGCCCACGCATCTATCCCATATCTCGCTCATTCTCCATCGTCAGATTTGAGGCCCCAGATCTAATGGCCCACTTTCCATATCACGTAACTTTTAGCGCGAAGAATAATTTCCCAAGGGCCGCGCGATATAGGTGGTTTTGAAAAGCCACATGTCGGGCGAGAATGCATATCGTGTTCGAAAAGGCAAAACCGCCTCCCCGCCTTTTTCTCATGCGAAAATAGTGGTTTTACCTCCCGAAACCACCTTCCCCATTTCTATTGTGTTTTATCATGTGCGACTCCCACCATTGATCTCTCTAGATCAACGGCCTAGATTTAATCTGGCCTTAGACTATAGCCCTCCACCCTCGCCAAAGGTTTTCAACACACGATCTCTGCCATTGATTTTGTGGGCCGATCTCATCCAACGGTCCACGATCATCCATTAAGCCCCCCAAAGGCCGAGAAGTCTTAAAGACTGTATTAACTGACCCAAGAGATCTTTTATCAGATCCTACCTCCTCATTCCTTCTATAAATACTTCTGTAGAAGATGAGAAAATGTTGGTTGCAGAACTTTGAAATATACTTGAGCTTGAAACTTCTACTTGTAAATAGTTTTCATGGGCTCTTGAAGCTCTGCTTGTGATAGAATAGTTAGCCTAAGAAGTGATGATGATTTCTAACCTAAAACACTGGACCTAAAGTTGTAACTAGTTCGAAGCATCAATACAAGCTGATTTATGGGATCCTGGTCTATGTCGACGGTGATGTTTTTCTTCTTGTAAATCATTATTTTATTTCTGTTTTCACTTTTTTCATTTTCTCTGATAAAGAACAGCAAGCATGGAGTTAGGATTTAATATATATCAGTACCCTTCTTTGACTGATAAGCTTTATCTAAATGTTTTCTTCCAAATTGTGTTATTTAGGAATGATTTAATTCAGTTTGAGCAGTTAGGAATGCTAGCGTTCCCTCATCCTACTGTCGCAGCTAATTGCTATTCTTAAATTTTATTTTCAGTTTATGTTAAGTAGAGATGAGCTAAGGGAGATATGGTGATCCCTAGTCCTAGTTTTATCCCCAAAGACTGTGAAAGTTTCCCTAAGAATGTGTTGAAAGTTGGCTAGTTTCAAAGTACTTACCAGATCTTAGACCATTCTTCGTTATCATTTATGTTTCCTTTGTTTTTAAATGTTTTTCTATTTGAAATTTTATCAAAGGCTGGCTAGTTTCGAAGTACTTACTAGATCCTAGATTACTTTTATGTCTTTCCCAAGTGTATGTCAAAATATGGCTAGTTTGAAAGTACTTACCAAATCTTGGGCTGCTCTTTGTTCTTCAATTGTTTAATTCCCCTTTCTTGTTGTATCATTTCATTCCATAAATCAAACTTTAAAGAGATCCTTAGACATAGATGACTTGCCCCATGGACCACTCTTGAACCTGATTGTTTCAATTAAACCCGATTATGACTCCATAGCCCAATGGACTAAAACCAAAATTGCATCCATCTTTTTAGCCAAAGCTTGTTCTATTTTCTTGCAACTTATCACCTTTGAAACTATTTTCATTTAGAACTTTCCACTCAAGCCATAATCATGCTCAACCATCCAAAATAAACAAAAACTCTCAGACTCCATAACTAGCCTAATATCATTACCCAAAACCTTAAAGATAAATCCATCTTTGCACTTATTGGAGAGACCCCTCTTTGGATTCAGGAGGGCTAGATCCTAGAATCCAAAAGTGGTTGAAATGGTGTTCTCCCTGCATTCGGACTTTTTCCAATCTTGCTGATTACAGGGAGCTAACATGGTATTTCTTCAATCACAATTAAACTAGGAGGAAGAACTTCACCGTCAGACCCAAAAAATATTTCAGACGGTTGATTGTGTGATATAGGAGGTTCAGTGGCTATAGAAATTTGTGGGATGACCAAGGTAGGAACAACTTCCGGTTGTTCAACTTCAGGATTCAGATTTTCTGGCAAAGAAGAGACAGGATTTGGATCAATTTGTGATTGAACAATGTTGGGTCCAAGAGGTATGGTCTCAGCAATTGAATGGATCGTGACCACGGGTATTTTTGAAGACTCCATTTCAACAACAATAGATGAACCGGGATGTGTGAAAACAATTTTAGCTAGATCTAATTTAAAATATGATGTTTCAGTAGAGGTACGAATTGTACTTGATTCAGCAGATCGTGATCGCCTTCGCCTACCAGAAGTAACTTCTGGTGGTAAATATGGTTTTAAATATAATCTATGTGAACGATGGGGGATAGGAATTTTTTTCTTCCATGATTACTGATTTATCTTAACCAAAAACAAATAAACAAAAAGAGGGTAATGCTAGGCAAAAGGGTTTACCAAGAAACTATGAACTGTAGAATACCTCCTGGCGAACCAAGAATTACAGGCAGGTAATATCCCCGAATGCTGTGTTCGGTGTATCACAATTTCAAGGCAGCCAATTGGTTCACTATGGATGGATAGCACCTAAAATTTTTCCTCCGAAATATACCTGAAGGTACGTGGAGGCCCAAGTCCGTATTAGCATTGTCTGATGCGAAACCGCACAGTGAGAGAAACCCTTTATACTTATCAAACTGTAACACCGCCCAATTTACCCGAGAGTATGTGGACGAGCTACGATATACTTACGTACGTGGAGTGAGGTATCAAACTCAGAATGTATCGCAGACAAGTTAACGATAGCGGCTATGTTTTACGACGCCGAAACACGTCTCTAGCCTAGACCTTCTAAATGTTATCGTTATAGTTCCAATGTGTTGTTAAGTAAATTGAGATTCATTTTATGTTGATCTTGCCTAAAAATTTTCCTTTCAGGTTCACCATGATGATGTATATGAAACTCCTAAAACGCAAGCTAAGAATGATAAACAAACTTCCACTATTAGCTTTTTCAATGAATAACCTAGCTACTAAGGGAAGAGAGCAAAATTTTTGTGAGAAAAAAAATCAATGAACAAAAGAAAAATCAATGAATCACAAGCTAAATGCATATTTCCTAATGTTCCTTTTTGCAAAACACACACAATCCTACATGCAAATGCAAGTTTTTATTCTCAGTTTCCTTAATGTTATGAATTTAAAAAAGAAACTAGGTGCAGTAGATCAATAATCCAAATGCTTTTTACTCTTGAGAAATTAAGAATACAAACAACAATTTCTCTTTTGAAGGAAAAATGAGGATTTCAACAACACTTTCTCCTATCAAGGAAATGAAGATTTTACGACAATTACCTATTTCGAAAAAAAAAAGATTGTTAATGCGACCATAAAAAATACTTTGAAATCAACTTGTCAATGATAAAGAAAAACTTTTTTAAAACAACATTGAACAAATTTTTAGCCAAAGGATGAAGAAGTATATAGATTCACTAGTCAATTGAGCATCAAAATTTACAGAACATAACAGCAAACAAAACTGAAGCAAGTTGCAAAGTCAAATTCAAGGGAATTTGGTGACTTTCAGGAGTCAACGCAGTCTCCAAGGGGAGACAGTGCTCTGTAAAGCACTGTGTCCAGTCTAAGGGTGCGTTGGGTACAGTAAACAAGGAAAAATGCTACTGTTTAACTCATTTTATTTGAAAATTAAGCTCTGAAAAGGGTTAATATTTATCTGTAACAGCTACTTGGTGGATAAACAATGCAAATCAGAGGCTGAAACACCTAGAACTAAGATAAATTCTCCCAAGCAGATTCGCCAATTTCTTTGGCCATAATTGTAATCTACGGATAAATTACGCTTCCCTAGACAGGTGCTAGTCTAGAACAACATGTGAAAGACTATACTACTATTTATCCTAACTCATAATAGATATACAGAGAGGATTGGAGGCTTACTTGTTTAGTCACTTCCAAATGGCTCCTTCTATCGCTTCTATTGCAGCTTCAAATTCAAGCAATTTGTGAGCTGAATGCTTCCTGCAAGAAAGAACACTGAAACAACAGAAGATGCAATAATATAGATATCTATTCAAGCTAGTTAGCTAAATTAGTAAAGCATAAAATACATTCATCAACCAAGATCTCACAATATAGAAAATCAAAGCCAATACAGATGCATGTAGGGAAAAATAAGAAGTGCTCTTTATTGATGATAGAAGGATAGGTTAAAACCTAGTGATTGATTTGAAGTGACCTTCCAGCATCATTCCCAAGCCTCATCACAGTATAAATCTCTCTAGCAACAGCTTCACAAATTTAGCTCTCAATTGAAAATCCTCCAGCATTTCTCTACTCAAATTCTTCCTTCTCAAACACTTAGAGTTGTGTTCAATTTATAAATGAATTATAGGTTGTTTTGAAATCAATAACTTTCCAAAAATAGGGAAGACATGTTTCTATTCATGTATATGTCAAATGGACACTTGGATCCGAAGCTTGACACATGTGAACTCTTTTAGAAGGCACTGGCCAAGTGGAGATTCCGGAACAATGAGAATTTCACTCCCAATGTGACCAACACACCTGTGAATGTCGAGAAGTGCTTTGCAGCGTAGCCTTGTATGGGGCTACCTGCATATGAAACACACTTAGGCCCCTTAGAGCCTGCATTGGTGAGCTCTCATATGTTCTATAATAATCTTTAAACCATGGAAACCTTTGCTTGATGAAAGTCTTACTTGATTTGTCTTGTTTCTTGTCTTAGGGCATGTAGCAACTGAAATGATGGGGAATGATAGAACCTTGATCATTGGTCTTGGAGATGATGCCCAGTTAACCATGTCATTGGGAATGGTGCCCAAATTGACCTATAACACTACTCTTGACATGAGATGTGTGATTCATGTCTATAACTACATTAAAGAGTAATGAGTAATAAATGTTGTTGCAAAACGGTTTTCATAACATTGGAATCCTATTGAGGATGAAAGACAATAAAACCTTTGTGTACTTATGAACAACCTGGGTACTCACTAGTGAAAGTGAGAAGACAATAAAACCTTTGTTGTATTTATGAACAACCTGAGTACTCACTAGTGAAAGTGAGAGTCATTTATTAACAATGGTTATATGACATATTACTCATACATTGTAATGTTCCCAAAATTAGCATGAAGCTAATTGGAACATTAATTTTTCTTATATCATCTAGGAGGTGAATAAATGGGTAAGGAGTCCCATGAGTAGGAATAAAATCCCTGATAGTGCGGAAGGGATCATCAGAGTAGTTACATTTTGCACCCTCAAGTGTGAAATGGGGCAAATGCAAGAGGACAAGGTCAAGTTTAACCAGGTCAACATCGTTGCCATAGTGGGAGTGGATCGCCTTGAAAGACAACACAGTGTGAAAGGAGAAGAGATCATTTGGTGGAGGAAACCCTAATGTGTGGGGGCCAAGGCAAGGAGGCTTTCATTTTTATAAAGGGAGGACAAGGAAGCCATAGAACAACATGTTATTGAGTATAGAATTTGGTCTGCATGACTATTTGCTTTCTCCAGTTGTTTAACTGAGATTGTTGTGCTGCTTAGCACAAGGATTTCCTGTTTGGGAATCCTTCTCCCTTCTTGAGAGGTCTCTTGAGGGATTTTACTTCATTCTCCACATTCCAGGCTCAAGGCCAAGCCACCTCCTTTAGCTACGGTTTTATTCCTATAGCAGGAAAATTTTTGTTGCAGGGTGTTGCAGTGGAGGCTCCCACAACACCATTTCCTTAGCTTATTTTTCAGAGGAGTGAGATTCTATTCCTATGGGAGGTTAGTGAGGAAGATTCAGGAGTTTATTTCATATCTTTGGCATTATTCCAAGCATTTCCCATCACCTACAGCACAGTCCCTCTCCTTGACTGTGTTATTTCAGTGTGCATTTGCAATGAGGGTTTGCATTGCTAGTTTGGAGGGTGAGATCTTCAGTGTTAGGATTAGCCTTTCACTTGGAAGATCCATTGGAGGAGGTCTACTTCATATTGGACATCATATCCAGCCATCTCCATTCAGTTCATTATTTTTAGCTTCTATTCAGTCTTTCCCCTGCAACTCTGGCATTTTGTATTTTTGCACATTTCAGCCAATCCTTCCAGAATTGTCTAGAAATTTCCTTTGGGAGTCTATATATTTTCTCCCCATATTTTATGAGTTTTATATTGCTATATTCATGTATTGACATCATTTTGTAGTAGTTATTCCTCATATACTGCGCATTCATATCCATGGCTTTCTTTCTGTAGCAATGTTTTTCATTTATCATGTATATGTTCTATTAAGGGTTGCATTGCCCCGCTTGAGTGATTGTTTCCTTAAGGATTTGTATACATTGTTGCTACTATGATATAATATGATGGCTATTTGGATCTTCTAGCGTTATATGTGTTAATGTATCACTGCTATTCCAGTATTGTGTTTACATATTGTTGTAGCTCCACATTTGGAATTTCTTAAGATATTCCCAATAGTGTAGATTTTCCCTATTTTGGGATATTACAGTGCTATCAAGGCTTCAATCTTGGCTCAGCCTGTGGATCTCAGGCCATTATACTATAAGAAGAAGGATAGATGGACAGAAAGGAATACAGGCTTACAAATCTTCTTCCAAGATCAATATAGGCCTTTCAAGGAGAGCTGAAGAAAATAAGAATGGAGATGGGATCTCCAGAGGAGTTTGGATCTAGAGCTGGATCTAGATTTGCACATGGTAAGTGTGAGCATGCAGCTACACACCATGATGCACAGCGTATTAAAGTGCCCAGATCTATCTTGAGATGGATGAAAGGAGGGAGAATGCCTAAGAGAAAAACTCTTAGTGAATTGTTGCAGGAGTATGAGTCTAAAACTAAGAGGTTTAGAGATCATACCAATTTCCCATAGTTTTGCAAGATTCAGGTGGAGAAAAGCAAGCAGAAGGATGTGGATAGATTTCTTCTACCTAATTTTTAATGTTCACCTACATGTTCAGCTGGAGCTTGGGTGAAGGAGTTAGACTTTTATTTACAGCAACACCACATTTCTGAAGAGGAAGCCATCAGAATTGTAGCGCTGCATTTCAGAGGTAAGGCCTATGCATGGTGGATTTTTAAATATTGTTCTTTAAAAAATGAAAATACTTCCTCTTATGCAAGATTCATTGAAACATTTGTGGGAAGGTTTGATGGGAAACTTCCTAAGACACATGTATTGGAGCAAGAAAAACTTGAGAGGACAATAACCTTGCATGTGATGGAGGAAACTATAAACTTCACTCCAGTTCAGAAAATCATGGGAGAAGCTGACATCTTGCATCCTACATTGTTATAGGCAAGACCTCTATATCCTATCTCTAAACAAGAGGGCATGGGGATCTCTTTTTCACAAGAGAATCCAAATATTGGAGGGTTTCCCATACACATTGATAAAGATAGGGCAACAACACTATCACATCTAGAGCACATCTAGTAACTCATGCAGAGGAGTGGGGAGCACATGCTCCAACAGGAGGGATTATTTTATCCTTGCAAGAAGTTCCACAGGAGCTCATACATGGAGGTCAAAGCACAATCAGTGAGCAGCATGATTGTGAAACATTGCAAATGGAAGGAGTAGGTAGGAAGGAAGGGCAACATCATTTGATGAGAGGCACACACCCTTCTCTATTTCAGAGCGCTAATGCAAAGGGGAGGTAGAATGTTCTACACTATGAAGGTAGGGGAAAGGTTGCCCAATCATATGTACAGTCCACTCCTAACATTGATGTCTCACTACATGGAGGCATTCCACCTGGGAGGCCACTAGATCTAGCATTGATGAAAGACATCTTGTCTTTTGATTCACCGCTCTTGGATTTTAGAGAGGTGAAGGGTTTGGAGGAAAAATTTGGCATGGGGAATTTCAAAGTAGCAGGCAACAGCATGAGGAGAGCTTCACATGCCAGATCACCAACGTTGTCTCTTGGGAGGATTTATCCCTATTGGAGGTCTCAACTCTTGGTAGAGTACTCCAAGGATCTTGGTTCTTGCATGGTTCTTGATGACCCAGAGGGAAATGATAGATACATGGTGGATGGTATAGTAATCTATTCGCATGGTAGAGTCCTCTTTACTAGAGCTTATAAGCTCAAGGAGAAGCTGGTACATGCAACATATGAGGACTTCTTTTCCATGCATTTTGATAATACCTTTCCTTGGAGGAGGAGTTCATTTGGGAGGGAATCCAACAGGATATATTTCAGCATATGGAGAGATGCATAGCCCGGATGGTGATAGAGAGGATGTCACAACGACCTTCCTACTCATTGGGAGTGAAGGAGCATTTTCAGTTGAGCCATTTCAGCTCAAGGACAGAAATACATGGTAGAGAAGGTATAAATTTTCCTTATGATTTTCCTTTCTTTACTTTATATGAGTAGCATGTTGTATTAAGGAGGATCATCCCTTCTTGTACTTTATATTATAATGTACTTGAGGCTAATTGCAGCATTGAGAATGGCTATCTTATTGGTGGTTTGTGGGGGAAGCCACATAATTCTTGGTGTGCACCATTGACACCAAATTGTATATTCATGATTCCATCTTATGGGATGATTGTGGCAGAAAACAAGTGGTTGGGAAAGCACTTGTTATTTTTTATTTTGATTTAGGCAAAGGATGCACTGCAATGGTTCCCTTTGTCGAACTATGAACCACTCTCCGGTTGTCATATGACAGCTTGTTCTTATTGCATTTTTCTTCCATTTACTACTGATATTTTTATATTCGTGGGAAGCATTGTTTGGAGAGTGCTGGAGGTGTTAGAGATGCCCATTGGGAGCATGATTCTCCCCACTTTACATGTTGTACATTTCAGAAGGAACCATGCGCAAACCATGATTGCCACATCACACTTTTTCCCTTCTTGTGGGAAGAACCACTTGAAGAACTTGAGGAGGCACTTCATGGCTGAATTGTTTGATGAGGGAACTTGGGCCATTCTTGGAGGCCATGTTATTTCAGCCCAAGGATAGAAATAGCCCCATTTTTAACATAAATGGAGAGAGAAACCATTTGGATGTGAGAATCCAATCTCTCCATGCAGCCCCAATACATTGTATAAAACCAGGGTTGATGATTCTTTTGATGAGCTACCTAGGATAGCTCATTTAATTTGGATGATAGCATGGGTGAGAGAGTCACTCATTCAGCATTTTTGTCATCACTCCTACTTTGAGGAGGCCATGGGACAACAAGCAGGTTTCCATTCACACCTTCCACCTTTGATTGATGTGGGCCATTTGGTTTTGCATACTTGGGAGGAAACATGGGATGGCAATTTTATTGCAGATTATCTTGATGCAGTGATGGAGGCCACAAGAGGAGGAGGAGAGAAAATTTTCTCTTCCCATACATTTGCTTGAGGACAAGCAAAGGTTTTGGAGGGGAGGACTATAATGTTCCCAAATTTTATCTTCAAGCTAAATTGGAACACTAGAGTTATTAGTGTCTTTAGCCAGTGAAAAATGGGTAGGAAGGCCCATAAGTCTCCTAAGAAGGAATAAAAACACTACAAGTGTGAAAGGAGACCCTCTTTGTAGCTCAATAAAACACCTCCATGTGTTAACAGGGCTAATATCATGTTGATTCAGTCTACTTTGACCAAGTCAATAACACATATGTGGAGGAGTAGGAATCAAGGAAGGAATAACGTTGTTTTGGAGGGAGATGAATATATTGATGGGAATGACCTAATTGGGTGGGACCAAGGAAAATAAAACTCACATTATATTTAAGGGAGAGGATGGCAGCCATTGTTCCTCATGTTTTAGATTATTATTTTGGTCTGCTTAGACTTTTTCTGCCTCTTGCTGTTTAGCAGGGTTGCTATGCTGTTTAGCACCGGGTATTCCCGAGCGAGAATCCCACCTCTTTCCTTGAGGGGCCTCTTGGGAGAGTTTTAATTCATTTTCCACATCAGGTTTTTAGGCCAAGCTTCAGCTTACTTCATCAGCGTAGTATCTGCAGGTCATTGTGCTATGTTGGAGGGTGCAGCAGTGGAGGGGATTGGAATCCCACTTTCTGAGCTAGTTTCTCATTGGAGAGAGGTTTCCTTCACTTGGGAGATATTTTTGGAGAGATTTGAGCTCATTTCAGATCTGTGGCATTAGACCACACATTTCCTCAATATTCCCAACATTGTTCTAGCTAGGGAATGCGTTATTTTTGGAGGCAGCTTCAGTGGATGGTCTAGTGGCTTCTTTGCAGTGTTTCCTTGTGATTGAGAGGTTCATTCTTTCATGGGAGGAAGCCTTTGACGGATATACATTAGATATAAAATATTTGAGCCTTATACACTCTTATTCTTTAGTGTTTTAGTGATTATTCGGTAATTTTCTGAAGATCACATTTGTATTCAGAGTGTATGACAAGAAACCCTTTCCAGGTTCTCTTGTAATTGTAATAAGGAGACTAGATCTCAATTTTTGAGCATGATTATCTAATATACAAGAAAATATATTTGTCCTCCTAATTTTTGAGTTGAAACCCTATTAAGACTGTGCAGTTTCCTTTGTGCATTATTTCTGAGTAGCAGTGTTTGGGGTTTTAGTGTTTTTCAGCTACACTAGGTGTGGGAGGTCTGTTTACCTCACCTAGTTTCATTTGTTTCTGATCTTCTCCTGGAATTAGTTGATATATGGATATATATAATGGAAGAAAGTGATGATTTTCATTTTTATGGCATATATTTCTAGAAATATGTTTTTCTGTGAATGCATTGCTGAGTAGTCGATTTTTGGAATATTTTAAGATATTCCCAATACTACTTATTTTCCCTAGTTTGGGATATTACATAAATTTAGTGAACATAACTAAAGATACCATGCACTACTTGAAAAATATGAATGTGCATAGTGATGGTATGTGAAATTAATGCATGAATGCAAAAGGTGAGGAAAGTCCTTATATAAGATGATAGAGTGTTTTAAAATTAAATTGAATGAAGCCTTTTAGATGTTAAAAAATACTTGATGGGTCAAGTAGTGAGACTTGACTATAATGACTAGTTGATTGACTCGTTTTTTAATAAGTCGTCATGGATGCATTAAGATTATTAATAGCATTGATTAGTTATGAATGACTAAATAATGAAAGTTATATGCATGAATCGATTTTGACTAAAGCTATTTGAAAGTTGTGAACAAGTGATTATGGTATTACCTCATGTGTCAGACTGTTGGTAACAGTACACTATTGGAATTGGAAAATGTTGGACTGTTACCCTAAGCGTTATTGTTATATACACATTAATGAATATCTGTATATAATTGTATGCATGAAACTAAAATTATTTTGAAAGCGAATATTTTTTTTAACAATGCATATTTATCATTAGTATCGTTGATGAAATTAAGCATTGTTAGATTAATGGAAACAAAAAAACTATGCAAGTAAAATATTGCCTTGAAAATTGCAACAATAATTGATAAAATATCATGTTATAATGTGCATGATTTTGTTATTTGGGAAATAATAATGTATAACACATGTATGTTATTCATGTTCCCTATTAATCTAGATATCATTGGACCCAGGTGGAGGGCCAAGTATGATGTATGATGTACTTAAAGTTTCTTTTTCTTTATGTAAAATGTGTACATAGTTCATTATGTAATTTACTATGGGAAACAACGATAAAAGATAAGTTTAACATGCCATACAGTTGTGAACAATTGTGAAAGGCTAGAAGGCCTTGGGTTGATGGTGGTTTCTTGCCTGGAGGGGTTGATGGCACTTACCTGCTCGGATTTCCTCTCCCTAGAGATATATGATCTCAGTAGGGAAGAAAGTTGGCCAAGATGGTGAAGGGGAAAAACCTGGGGCAACTTTATTAATTTTGGAGCCTATTGGAGGTGGCCCAAAATTCCTCATAGATGGGATGGTGTCAGAGGAATAGGCATGATGTTGCCAAGAGGAATCCATATTGGACTTGGAATGGTCTTTTATCAAATGATTGTCTGGATGTGAAAATGACTCGATTTGGTTGTGGAAACCAAATCCCATGGGTTGGGAGGAGCATTTTGTTTACCATTGTGGTTCTCATAGCAAAACAAGTTAAGGAAAAATTAGTGTGTTATAATATAATGTATTTTTATATGATTATGTAGATATCTTATGTAGATATTAAGAGGAAAGGAGCTTAGTGTTTGGAAAATGAATTACTAAATGTATAAGTTCATTTATTTTATTACTAATTTGTTTGAATGTCTTAGCAGAGGCTAGGATATGCCTATGGTGCATTGATTGACCATTAGTACGATTAGAGAGATAGGTGCTCTTTGAGTACTTTTTGAAGTATTGTGTGGATGTCTTTAGTAGGAGCTAATACAGTGTGCACATGATGCATTGTTTAGAGCGTTGGTTCTCTCTGAGTACTTGTGGAAGTACTCTGATTAAAACATCTCTTGATATTCCATGAATGTTTGATAGTTTCAAGTATTTCATTTTATTGAAACTATGTGACTAATGTGATTGAGTTTGTTAGTCATACATTACAAGCTCTTTCCATGGAGTGTTGATGGGTGTTCAACCATTCTCAGAGATCTTTTGTAAAAGTCATCACTACTTCCAATAGTAATTGGTAAGTCATGGTAAGTTGGTATAGATATTTTTTCTATATCTTTATGAATTTGAATAATGGATAAGTAGTTAAAAATGGAAATGGAATATTTTTTTTGAGCTATACATGCTTATGAATATGGATAAAAACATTCTTGTTTCAATTAATGGCATTTAAGGAAAATAAAGTTTTTCATTATGAAGGGGAAGGACCCCCTTTGGGTTGTTTATATTATTATATCATGAGTATAAGTTTAAGTTTCAGTAAGAGAAGCACACCGAGGACAGTGTTCTCTTAAGGGGGGGAATATGTAACATCCTTGTAAACCATTGTAATTTACATTTTTTTTAATTACCATGTTTTACCAAAACAGTTGGATCAAGAATTCGTTAGGGTTTTAGTTTATTTAGAAACTGCCTTCCTTTAGCACTCACAATATACATAGTACAAGGTAAAATGCTTGGAAGGGAGTGATTTTTTTTTTTTTTTTTAAAATGGACGACGAACAAGTGACTTCTTTTAGTCCAAGAAGCTACAGCCAGAGACATCTTCCTTCCCTCACTGCTTCGGGCTTCCACTTCAAAGTTCTTTCCAAGGGGAATATCGTTACACTTGGCTCTGTGAGAGTATGCATACGGGAAATACTACTATGAACGAATGGAAGCAGCAAAGCTTCAAGGTCCTAAAGCTAAACTCACAACGTCAGAGACAACTTTTGTCGACGGTGGAGTCAAATGTTAGAAAGATGAGCAACTCTATTTTATGGATTTTAATAGTTGTAATAATGTTGATTCTAAACCTAAAATGCGTGTCCATGAAGGAAGGTAATGCATCTCTAATCCATGTTGAACAATGAGATTAAAGAGATAAGTATTATTATCTTTCTTTTCTTGAAAACAATAACTATTGATTTATGGAAAATAGAATGCCTACAAAATAAATAACAGTTAAGTTAGAGTTTCTTTAAAAAGGATATGTATTTTCCATGTATGTAAAAATTCCATTGTTGTGTTGAAGTTTCCTTGAAAGGAGATAGGAATTTGGATTCTTGAAAAAGAAACATGTGCGTGCATGCTTGAAAATTTCACTAATATGCATTTGATTTTTCTTGGAGAGAAATATGTATATTTTGAAATAATTCTTGCATGTGAATATTGCAACTAAAAGAGATAAATATAGAGTAAAACATGGTTTTAATTAATATGTAATATTGTGTATTTTCATACTAATAGTCCTTGTGCCATGATATGTAGGCATGCATAGGAATTTTTATGTAAAAGATAAATAACCACGTGAATTTTCTTGAAAGAGTGTATGTGGTTATTTAGCTAAAGTTTCTTGAAAAAAATAATCTCTGGAAAATATTGGTATTATACTAATCTATTAGAAAGGTATTATGCTAATCTCTTAGAAAGATATTGATCTTAGTGAATTACCATGGTAAAAGACATAATCTATGTCAGTTATTGAAAAGATTGTTATATTAATCTTTTAGAAAGATATTGTTCTTAGTGATATACCATGGTAAAAGACATAAGGAAAGTTACTATGTTAATTTTCTTAAAAATAATAATATCTTGAAAAGATTTGTATTATGTTAATATTTTGCCTTAAAATAGTATTTCATGATAATAGAATTCTAAGAAGAGCATATGTGTTGCCTACATTAAAGGAAAAACTATCTCTCTTGCATGCTCAAATAGGGAGAGTTATCTGTCTTGCATGCACCACAAATAGCCATTGTGTTATAAAGGTATGTTCTTTGCATGGATAAAAGAAATAAGGAGCTATCTTAATCCTTAGGAAAATATGTGAGTACCTTTCTGCTAACAGAAATATTATGTTAGTTTCTTTTGAAATAAGATCATGCATATTCATGCAATGTTTGTATTAGATTTCCTTGGAAAGAATATACATTTTTATGTGGGAAATGATAACAAGTTTTGTTATCCTACATTGGAAAATATTCTTTGTCAAAGAAGATGAATTACACATACAAAAACTAAAGTAATGTTTTGGTTTCCTTGAAATATATATATATATATATATATATATATATATATATATATATATATATATATATATATGGTTAATGTTGGTATAATATTTGGAGAATAAGACATGTATTCTTATGTTTTATTCCATTATTTTTATGGAAAAGAAACCATGTCTTTGCATGCTTATTATGTTATATTTCCTGGAAAAGGAAATATTTGTTTGCATGTTCTCTTGTGTTAATAATTCCTTTGGGAAGACTTGTGATGGAAGCTATGTGCGTCGTTGTGTAAGCATTCCTTTGGGAGGACTCTTTTGGAATCTATATGCATTTGCATGCATGGGAGCAACATTTGTTATGCCAGCTTTCCTTCAATGCACCAAAAAGTAATAGCTTAAGGGTTATTTATTTTGATTAAATTTATGTAAATCACATGCACGAATATCGTAACTGTTATATCAGTTCTTTTAAAGAAATGTTGGGGAAATGTAGCTATTGTCTTGCAGGAATGTGTGCTTATGCAAGGGAAACATTAGTTAATGTGATGACTTATAACTAGCGCATATGCAGTATGTGTTGTTAAAGGGAGAATGTCAAGGTATTTTACTTTCATGTCATGAATATACAAGAGTATATGGAGAAGCCTCTCTAGTATAGATATATGAAATGGTTGATTAATACTTTATGAATCTTGACATCAATGTATGTTGAAGGCGTCATTAGCAAGGAATAATGGTGATATGTTCAAAGGAAATATTATGCTTATCCTAGTGGCAGGTAAATGATTAATGGTTCATGCAGATGAGTGTGAGTTGCAGGATGGTCCAATGTATGATGGTTCATTGTAGGTACATCCTTGCAACCAAGATATGAAGATATGAAGATTAGTGGGTAAATGATATCATATTTATTGTAATGTCTTTAAGCTAGATATTTGTATATTTCCTTGTAAGATTTATAAACAATGGTTAAGGGATGGTCTCCCTTATAATCCATTGAGTGAGGGTTGATCACCCTCACGAACGTTGCTGGTTTTCACCCTACGAGGTTTCTAGGGTATATTGGTGTTCAATGATGTGATTGATTATTGTGTCAAATTGATGATGTTGATTCCTTTCTTGTGGTGATGTTCATAATGTCAAGTAAGCGATGAATACATGAATAAAAAAATGAATGCAAGGTTACATCATACAGTTATATGTTAATGTACAACAATAAAGGTTGTTAATGGTTAAGCAACTTACTATTCTTATACTAATGTTACACTATGTACTAGTGAATGAGTAGTAAGGAATATTTAATAGTGAT
The DNA here is from genome assembly GCA_034641835.2 of Pinus albicaulis. Lineage (NCBI taxonomy): Eukaryota > Viridiplantae > Streptophyta > Pinopsida > Pinales > Pinaceae > Pinus > Pinus albicaulis. The sequence continues at coordinate 1,967,501,695 of CM076578.1, read as the reverse complement.
TTGGATAAGTTACTCGTGGGTAACTTGTATAAAAAAATTTAACACCTAGAATTTCCATGTGAAGTTATCGGTGTAAGTTACATGATGTATGGAAAAGAAGTCTTATTGGTCATAGAGTTTCAAATAAATACATTCAAACTAGAAGCAAATTTGGGAATGGAATTACCTGAAGCACAAACAAAATGAGTTATGGAATTAAATCAACTAGATGAGATAAGATAGCAGGGAGTGGAGCATACATAATTACTGCAAGAGCAAAGAATAAAATGGCATGATCGATTCATCAAGAATAAGGTTTTTCAAAAGGGAGACTGGGCACTTTTTTTTGACTCCAAGCTTAAAGATTGCAAGGAAAATTTTATAACTCATTGGCTTGGGCCATATGAGATTGAAGAGATCTTCGAAAATGGAGGGGTCAAAATAAAAAAAATAGATGAAGCATCTATTTCATTTGTAGTTAATGGACATAGGCTCAAAGTCTACAATAAGCCTATAAATAAAGAGTATTTTATGAAAATAATTTCAACAGATACTGATATGGAACTAATGGAACAAAATAGCAATATGTCTTCCATAATTTCAGAAGAATAAATAAAAATAAATAAAAAAAATAAAAGATAAAAGAGTTCGGTTGTGAAAATCCAGGAGACTGGCACAACACAAACTCTAATTTATATCGGAAAACCAACTTGTTTGGCCAATATGAATTCTATTTTGTTTTTTTGTTTTTACTTCAATATGATTTTGTAGATTTAATCCTCGAAGACATGAAAGACTTGAGGACAATTCTTAACATCAACAAGGGGGAAGCTTGTAATAAAACTATGTGGATAGTTTGAACATGCGAATTGAAGAAGGAACCTGAATTACAAGCACAAACGGACCTAATACATCATTGAAAATATTCTGTATAAGGGATCGATGATATCATTGAGAATATTATGCAAAAGGGACCTGTATCATATGAAAGAAGCAACTTGAAACATTGTTGAAAACTATACGTTAGAAGGGACCTGAAACATGAAATACAAATTGCAGAAGGGTCCTGAAAAACATCATCCTGAATCAATAATCAGATGTGAAAACATGAAGCAGAAATAAGTCTCTACATTTCTACATATCCTGGAAGATCCATTGTTATGATAATAAAGACAATGTCGACCATCAATTGACCGAAGGATATCATTGACATCAAATCATTTATGGGAGTACAAGTACATTAAGTGGAAATTTTGATTAAAAAAAATAAATATTCTAGATATTGTTAAGGCTGATTTAGTGCTTAATATGCATATTTTACTTACATTTCATTACCTTCATTATTCTACTCATTATATTCCTATCCCTATTAATTATTCTACCCATTATATTCTTATCCATATCCATTATCCTACCCATTTCATTCCATATTCCATATATCATATCACATCAACCCTAATTTTCTTAAACATAAGGATAAAAAATGAAAGGCTCAAATATCAAGTTCTTATTGGACCTACAAAAGAAACAAAGGTTAATGTCATGATAAAAAATTAATTTTAAACATGACCATTCTAGGGTCATTTTAAAATAAAATTAAACAAAAAAAAGTTGAAAACATAAGCTACAAGATGCATTGTGCATATATCATTTGATGGAATCGCACAATAATATGCAAATGTATAGAATGATTCACGCGTCAGATAATGCAATTGTGACAAAAAAACTAAGTGAAAATGCAATGAGAAATACAAATGACATAACCTAAGTGAAATGATGCAATGAAAAGAACGAAAATATGATGCATTTCGAAGCGTATGGAAAGCAATGAGGGCACCAAAGAACATGGTCAGCATAGTCATGAATGAAAAATAAGATAGCCAGTGTAATGAATAAAACATCGAACGTGGGTTATGGATGTATACACCATGGAGCAAGTACGCGGAGCAAGTTAGAAAGACTAAGCCACGAAGGCATCTCAGTCAAAGGTCGACACATGAGAAAATGGTTAACACAAATTTAAAAACACTGTGATATAACATTAAAACAAACCCTGTGCAATTAGTAAAATCCTCTACCATTTTCAAACCCACAGATCTCTGTAAATATTTTTTTTCTTCACCATCATAGCCATTTCAGGTTCAGAGAGGAAGTTGAATGTCGTGCAAACCATCGACACGTGTTCGAAACACCTTGTGAAGAACAAATTGAAAGAGAAAATATAGGAAGGCCATGAATGAAACAGAGGAACTCAAGCTGAGAGAAGTATGTAGGAGATATAGCAATGAAGGAACTGAGAGATAAGAATAGGAGCACAGTTAAGAATTAATGTTGACTAGGATTTGAGCCAAGATATCTGGCCGTTGTGTTAATCAAACACACCATAAAGTGCAGAGATCTGGTGGAGCAAGAAGGTAAGCAAAATACTCGGATTTTTCTCATTAGTGCAATAGATATTCAGATAAATAAATCTCAGGATTTTGTGTGAACACAAGTTAAACTACGAGTTATAAATGAGTGTCTTGGCCACTGTTTAAACTTGTCTCTACCACCATTAACCATGTATTTTCCATTGATTTAATGAACAAATCATTGGAAATATTGAAGGAGATTTCTGATTGAATTGGTTCTGTCTAAGATAAGAACTCAAGTTATCTCATAAATATCTCAAAAGTCACTTCCAGATTAGGTAATATTTCAATTTCCTCATGCATGGTTGTATGTGAAAACATAGAGTTTTCAATTTCAATTTTGATACATACAGAGAACAAAATTTTTCCTTGTTTTTTAACATACAATGGGCATAATTCATTTCACCCATGTATGGTCTATATGGGAAAATTTGTTTCATCTATGTGCACAATGAAAATTTTTGAAACAGAGAAGGGATTTTTGATGAATTTTGGCAAAAACAGAGATTGAATTATGAGTTAAGTAGCAATAAAAACACGATCAATTTTTTTTTATGATCTTTGTATACAGAGAGCAATGTTTTTTATGGATTTTGAAAACCTAGTGAAGCATTTTCATGAGTTATTTGATGAATGTTGACATATATACAATGAGTCATTCTTTGAAATTTTTGCACACGGTGAGCCTAGGTCATTTCAAGGCTGAATTCATGGTGATTTTGTCTTAAGAGAGGAGGAATTATCTATGAATTTGAAGAACAAAAAGACACTGTGGCATAAAAAAAATATTTTTTCTACACAGTCAATTCAGAGACAGAGAATTCTACATCAGAGACAGAGGATTTTATTAAAGTTTTGATGAAACAAAGGATAGAATATGAGAAATATATCTATAAAAACATGTCTATTATGTTTTTGTAATATTTCTATATCAAAATTTTGTGTTTGTGGAAGCAGTGGGATTCTTTTTTTGAAGAGAATAGAGGTTGAAGAAGGTTTATTTCATTTCTTTTTCAAGGGCACCAAAAAAGAGGTAAGCCTTACCACCATAAATGCATATTTCAACAAATTTATAGTGCATAGATTTTTATTTTTCAAAATTAAAATCATGACAGTGGAAGGTTACATTAATTAGTTTTCAGAACACATGGCTACAACGATAGAACCAAAATACTTCGAGATTGAGCATTGGGAAAAAGACACCATAGAAAAAATTTACCAAGCTGGTCTAATAGGTTTCCTCCAGAAGTTTAATGGACATAACGAGAGAATTACAAAGGAGTTCATAAATAATTACACACAGGAGCAAACTATGGTGGGAAAATTAGTCATCCCATTAAATCTAGAGTTCATTTCTCAGGCCTTAGATTTTCCACTATCAAGGGAATAGTATCATAAGGGTTTTCACTTTAAAGATAAGGGATGTAATTTCTTTCTGGAGAAAAATAGGAAGGTATCATATGAAAAACCAAGGGAATTCTAAGGGAATCATTTAATAAGCCTTGGATAGAGTTAGTGTTAATCATTTAGACATTTTTCACATGTGAAAGTAGGCACGATGTAGTGCACCTCTATCATGTTAGATTGCTTCAACATATCAAGGGAGAAATGAAAATCAATTTGCCATACTTTTTCTCTAAAAAATTGATCAAAATGATAGAAAATGTGAATAATGAAACCAAAACCAAAGAGGCAAAAATATACCATCAAGGACTAATCAAAATTCTTGTAGAGTGTTAGTTGAAAACCAAGGGTGTAATGTGGAAAGAGTTTCTAACTCAACATCAGTTTGCAGAAAAAATCATAGAGCAAAAATTTAAAACAATTCATGAAACAAAGAGTATAAGGAAATCACCTCTTTATCCAAGGACAAGGTCCAAAAAGAAACAAGATACAAACATGATTGAAAGACAAAAATTCTTCCTATTTATTCCTAGGAGACAAAGAAGAAATATTCCAGCAGACACAAGCAGTAAAGATAAATAACCTGAGGTGCAAATTGTTGAGACATCCCCTATAAAAAAACAAGCTGATGAAATTATTGAAAGATTGCAAAAGAAGGCCTATGAAAAAAAATTAGAAAGAGATTCATATTTTGATAATGATGAGATAGAAACCACTTCATTTTCTAAAGACACCAAAGAAGAAGAAAAGGAGCTAAACATTAGAAAAATAAAAGAATTGACAGATCAATTAGAGGTAAGAAGGATACTAGACAGGCATTTAAAGAGAGAAAACAATACATAAAGGAAAAAAAAATGAAAATTTGATCAAGGAGAATGAAAAACTAAATGATAAAGTGGGAAAAATAAAAACAAATAACAATCTTCTTTCCATGCAAGCATTCGGATGTCTCAAAGAGAAAAACTCAGGGAAGATCAAGTATGAAAAACATAAAGTCAAGTTTTCTATCTACAAGGTAGAACAATATAAAGGGATAGATTCTCTTTTGCAAGATGTACACCAGGAAGCATCTAGATCATGTACAACATCAACATCAGAGCTCAGAAGGTCCAAGAGAAAGAGGCAAGCATGAGGACATGCTTGTACATCAGCAAAGGGGAGATGTTAGCCCTTGTTTTTTCTCCAATTTTGTTTAAGTAAATACACTTTATTAACATGATATCCATCCATATACCATCCATATTCAATTTATTTTGACCAATTAATGCATATCCAGATATATAAATTAAGTTTTTCAATTTTTAGAAGTTTTTACAAAAAATGAATTTTGAGTGCATTTTTGGACTGGACCAGAAAGTCCCATAATGGCTTCATTTATTTCATACTTGCAGGACACCTGGGCTCGAGCTGAGAAAATTTATAGAAATATTGGGAACTAATAATGGATTTAAACCTATTGGTTTGGTCAAACTGAGCTTAAAAAGGCTTGGGCAAAGGCAGTCAAACATGACCTGTTTTTATGGAAATCGCTAGGAAATATGCCAAATTTAGCATTTTATGGGGTTTTCCAGATTTTGAGAGATTAGATGGATGAGTTTGACCAGAATAGATAGGATAAGGATAGACATGGCTGTTGGAGACATTTTAGATGATTTTGTTTCATATTTCTCTATTTAAGCCTAAGACATTGAAGGCATTCATATGTAGAATTTGTATAACTTCACTTTGATATTTCTGAAATTTTGAGAGCTAATTGAAGAACCTCTTCTATATTATTTTATGTTGTTATATATGGTGAATTATTGATTTAGTTTTGGTAGCTGAAAGTGCTCATAGCGTGCGAGGCAAGGGTGGAGGGCCCCCACACCGAGCTAAGTGCACTTTCTGGTTAATTTAGTTGCAATTTTTTGAACTAGTTTTGTTTTATGCTTAATCAGTTAATTAGATATATGATGATATATTATGATCGCCGATGAATATAATTCTAATTTATACTACTCATATGAAGGGTCAAACCAGTGTTTAATTTAAACATTCCTTCCATCTGATCAGGAACTAGAAACTAGAATTCATCTTTCTTACTTTTAAGTGATTTTTTGAATTTCCTACTTTCTAACAACGGCATTAATGATCAATGAATATGTGATGAAGGACAGAAAGGACCTCCTTATTTAGGAGTCTCTTCTATTATTATTTCATGCATCTTGATATATTATTCATTAGTGGTTTTTGTTTTCTGATTCATGAACTAGTAATGTAGAGAAGGACAAAAACGTTCTACTAAGTTAGGAGCTTCTTCTTCTGCTTATTACATAGTTGAATTAGAAATTATTTAGTTAAGTTTTATATTTTTAATATGCATTTCCCTTAATTTCAATAATTCATCTTCTAAACTTGACTATCGCTGAAATCCTTATATCTTGGAGATGCTTCTAAGTTCTACAACCCCGGATTGATAATAAAATACTAGTGTTAGTTTACCTAGTAAACAGACTGTTGGCTCCTTGTAATTTGCAAGATTGGCAAGAACAAGTAGTAGGGAACCACATCAAACCTCTTTGGAGTCCATGACCTAGCCTTCTTGGGCTCACAGAGGGCTCTCTCTGTTTCTTATGATTAACTGATTTAGCTTTAAGATTATATTCTTCTGATTTTAGGCTAGTTATGAAGTTTTTGGTTGTTTGTTTTGTTTGGTTTGGTTAATTATCAGGTTGAACGGAGAGAGTGTGAGAAGCTTAATCCATTGGGCTATGGAGGCATAAAAGGTTTAAATTGTACATCAACTTTTCAAGGATTTTCATAGGGAAAGCTAACTATATCAAATGGATCTTCTTAGGTAAGATGAATATGAGATGACAACAAGTTGTGAATTTAGTAAAGCTAAAGGGAAATTAAGAATCCTTTAACTATACTTCAACAAGAAAAGCCTTTAAGATAGCATTTTGGTAAAATAAAGAGTAGTAAAGAATTATTTAGCTTTACTTCACTAAGAAATATTTAAGACAACAATCCAGTAATACTAAAGAGCAGTTAAGAATTCTTTAGTTATACTTTCAGATAGAGAAAAGATTCAAGATAATAGTTCAGTGAAATTAAAGAGCATAATGCCTATGAATTCTTTAACTAAACTTCCAATAAGGCCTTTAAGATAATTTTTTTAAGAGAAACTAAACAGAAAGAAACCCCTGAATTAATCAACTAAACTTTAAGAGAAAACTTTAAGGTAACAGCGAGGTGAAACTAAAGAGCAGGAAACCTTTGAATTCTTTAGCTATACTTTGCAGAAGAAAACATTAAGATAAAAGTAACAAGCAGAGTTAAGGTTCCAAAACAACATATCTCAATCTAAAATTTATGTTCTATTATCAGAGAAATTGATGTACAATATGGAAAACAAAGGAGAAACATTAACAAAGAGCGATAACATCACCATTAACATAGCTCAAGAATCCTGTGAACGTGCTTGTATTGCTGATGTCCAGCTCAAAAATAGTTACAATGCTACAGTGCAATATTATTTACAACTCAGATTCTGATCAAAATCCAACCCAGCAACCAACTAACCAACAATAATAATGAATGATACATGCATTATTTAACTGCAAATGAGGAAGTTTCCCTAATCTAGGGTGACAAATTTGTATTTACTACATATTAAATGATGTTTGACAATTGAGACCATGCAAGGCCCAATGCCAAAATATCTTTGACATACTTGTTGTATCAATAACTTTTAAATTAACTGTTGAGCTAAATTTAAGATATTTTTTGACTATTTGCCTCTAACATTAACTTTTTTCAATAACTTCTGAGTAGCTGCTAAATATCTCTAACTGAAACATTAACTGAGTTAGCTTATTACATCAAAATTAGGTTGTAGGTGGCCAATATGACTGTGAAGAAGTAAATGCTGAGTGGCTTTGTCTTCTTCGTTGATTTATCCTCTGATTTGTCTTTTAAACCTTCAAATTGTCATTATTAGTACCTTTTATCTGTTTTTGTTCTTTTCCTTATCCTTGATTTCTTTGTTTACTTCCTTTAATTGTTTTTATCTCTGATATTTCTTTGACTTCCTTGGGTTACTGTAATCTCTCCCTTTACCTCTCTTACCTGTCCTTTGTCTCAAATATGTCTTCTAACCCTATCTTTCATTTTTAACCTTTGACTGATATTTTTATTTCTTTTAACTTCCACTGATATTTCGAATAAACCTCGTTGTCTTTAGAGTAATTGTATGATCCTTGCTGATCATGATCCATTGCTTCTTCAGATTATTCTTGCGCTCCTAATCCTTTGATGAACAAGGCTTCTTAATCGTCACCTGGAGAGCCTAGTTTGAATAATTCTTGGGATTTAGAAACACATTTTGATTACTTCATTTTTCTGATACATCGATCACCTCCATAATAAAAACAATTTGTTAATAAAAAATAGTATCTTGCAGGATGGGGAGCAATGGTGGCTCGCAGGTAGAACATAAATTTATGGAAAAAGTCCAGAAAATGGAGGTTTTTGGTTTTCTACATGTGGCTATGACCTTCCGGGACTTTAAGAAACATTGCATGGTGAACAAAGAGGTTCTGGGGGCTTATCGCAATGGAGCAGAGCTCATACAATTTCGAATGGTTGGCGATTTCGCCTTATGGCGTGAAGGTGGTTAGTTTTTTATTGCACAGGGCATGGGCAGTTTGGTGTTTTATGTCATGGGGATGCGATAAAATATTGGGGCGATGTGTGGTGGAAATGGGGGGTGCGAAAACCGCCTATTTCGCAAGCCCTTAAAGGTTTTAAACCTCGGCTTTTCAATTTACAATAGGGCGCGATGGCCGTTGGATCGAGAGGTGGAGATATAACGATGGTCGGGCAATGAGTGGATCACGGGTAGGTTTGAAAGGGTGGGGTCGGGGTTTTTAACATAAAGTGGCGGATTTAAATGTAGAGTGGGACTCGGGTATAATAAAGTGGAGGCACTTAAATATAAAGGTGGGGACCAGGGTTATATGAAAGGGGAGGGTAATGATTCAAAGCGGAGGTTTAAACATATAAGGGGTCGGGTAGTTTTAAATAAACATAGTTTTATTTAAAGAGTGGCACCCGAGACAAAAACTTATTTCAAAACAATGTAAAAAAGGGTTTTTACATTGTTTTGAATGAATAGAGGGAAATGAGTGAAGGGGAAGGGAAAAATGAGGTTTTTAGCATAGAGAAGGAGATTTTAAGAAGGGGAAGAGGCTATGAATGAGGGGATTAGGGGTAGAAAATGGATTTCAGAGCATGAGAGTAATCTGAATAGGTAAAGTGAAAGATAATGGATAGGTTAAATGAAAATAATGAAGGCAGTGAGATTTTTGAAAATAAATGATAGTCGGGGAATGTTATTTTCAACAGATTGTAAAAAATACATAGTCATCTAGTGATACTATAGAATACAGGAGAATAATAGTGGCTCCAGCTGGGGAGGGCAACTCCTTTAGGAGGTGTCAAGAACATTTGTAGATCAGTAGCCTGTTTGTATTTTTCTGATTCTGTAATTGTTGATCTGATACAACGTTTTGTGACTATGACCCTCAAAATTTGAAAACCATGCTTCCTAAAAATTAATTTTTCCTACCCATCACCTACTCTAACATTTTTTCTTCATTTTCTGGGTGCATTTAGACTTGCAAACCTTGACATCATTTTTTCTTTTGAAAGCAAACTATCTATTTTCTAACCTTATAACTTCCAAAGGCTCAAATTAGATTGATGAGCTCCTCTATTCTCTACCTAACCACTTATCTGCCAAGATTTAACAGTTTGGACATATCTTTATTCACTAAATATCAACATGAAATTTAAAGCATGAATGAATCAAGATTAAGCAGTTAGATCATCATGAATTGTGGCATTTTTGGACAAGTTGCACACAATATTATTTGCAAAAAGTAAAGCTAAAATGAGGGCTTTGGTTTTGAATTTCTCGTTTATCACATTTCCCTCACTTTTCTTATTGGTTTCAGATTTAGGCTTTGGAACCAATGTCATTTTCTCCCTACCTACTGATAATCCAAGTTTAAACATTTTGGAAAATCTTCATTTTATAACTTATTAGCAAAAATTCAAAATTTGTACAATCATGTTTAGGCTGTATGATTTTACAAGACTTCTTTAAAATTAGTGGCATTTTGACTTGCACACTTTCAAAAATATTCATTTTTTTCGTATGGGGCTTAACTTTTTCTTTTTATCTGCCCGATTTCCTTCTTTTCTTTACTTCTTCTGGTATCAAATTTTCTAAGATTTTGTTTAAGCAATGTTATATACAATGAAGAAAATCTAAATTGACATTCTCAACTAAAATAATTCTTGAGCATCCTTCCATTGACAAGACTTCCAAAAAAGTCTGTTCCATCCATTTCTTGTAAGAAAAATGCATTATTACCTCTTGTAGAATGAATTATGTAAAATCCTTTCCACAAGTTATCAAAATTTCCATGCTTGCCTTTGTCCTTTCTTCTTGAATCCCACTTTAGCACTTTGTCTCCAATGTTAAAATCATTTTCCTTGGTCCTTTTTTCAAAGAGTTTATTGATTTTTTCTTGCACCAGATGTGTTCTGTTGTATACTCCTCTAGCTTGTTGCAGCTGAATAGTTTGGTTTATTCTTCTTTGTATATCATTCTCTTCAGATTGCACCTCTTGAATGAGCTTCATTACTGGCACTCCCAAGGTTGTTGGGAATAATGCATCCATTCCATAGACTAGCTGATAGGGTGACATATCAATTGACTTCTTATTTGTTAGCATGTCTGCCCATAGTGCATGAACCAATTTTTTGTGCCATGATTTTTTATTTTCCTCCAAAACAATTTTAATGATGTTCACCAAACTCTTGTTTGAGGATTTGGCCAACCCATTACCTTGAGGGTAATAAGTTGTAGAATAGCCCAAAGTAATGTGATATTTGTGGTAGAAATCCACCATTTTCTTGGATTTAAAGGCAGCAGCATTGTCAATAAGTTTTCCTAGGACAGCCAAACCTAGATAGAATGTTGTTTTCAAGGAATCTGATAATTACTGAGTGTGTGGCATTCCTGGAACGAATGGCTTCTATCCACTTAGTAAAATAGTTAGTTGTAGTAAGGATACATTTATGCTGGGCAGAGGAGGAAGGATGCATTTCTCCAATAAAATTTAGACCCCGCTGTTGAAAAGGGGCTTCAACAGAGATTGGCTGTAATGGAAAAGGCAACAACTTTATTTTTCCCTCAAAGATTTGGTATTTATGATAGGCAAGTACCATTTTGTGGATGTCTTGGAAGAGGGTAGGCTAATAGAAACCAGCCAATAGCAATACACCATGATAATGTTTTCAATATAAAGCATTTTCCAAGATGCATAAATTTATAGCCTTTAGTTTTAGGAATCTGGCCTTTGTTTTGGACAAACTAGGAGGAACATTAAGATTAAAAAGCACATACATTATATTAGCATACCAGGGAGAGTTTAGGAATGCTTCCCCAATAAGTGGAGTCGACAGCTCCTCTTGTTAATCTAATGAGTGAATCATATTGATGTCTAGTGCTTGAAAATTTGTTTCAGCCATTATTTTAGTGAGTCCTTTTCCCTTGATTAACTTGGTGGGCTTAATTTCTAGATCATATTCCAAGATTTAAACAATCTACTTGCCTCATTTTCCATCAAGATCTTGTGTAAGTATGTCTTTAACCATCATGTGAGGTACAAATGCAATGATGTGTGAATGCAGAATGTAGACCCTAAAATCTTTTAGTGTTTTGATTAAGGCAAAAGCCTACTTTTCCATGATGTTATATTTCAAAGGCACATCTCTTAATGCCTGGATGAAGAATGCTATGGGTTGTTCCTATCCTTTCATATTTTTCTGCAGTAGTATAGCCACAAATGTCTATTCTAATGCAAAGGAGAAAATGAAGGAATCCTTGGTGAAATCGGGGTTGATCAAAGCTAGTGTTTGTGTAAGAGATTTCTTCACCAATTCAAAAGATTGATTTTCTTCTTTGGTCCATTTGTCTCCTAATTCTCTTTTCAGCATGTTAGTGATGTTTCTTAGGAGTTATGCAAGGTTTGGTATGAACCTTCTTAAGAAATTTATCTTTCCAATGAAATACTATAGCTCTTTGATATTCCTTGGGTGACTGATTTGCAATATTACCTCAATCATTTTTGGGTCAATCTTGATCCCTTCTTCAGAAATGATGTGGCCTAGAAGCTTTCCTTCTTGAAGGCCAAATAAGGATTTCTTGGGATTTAAATATAGACCATACTTTCTGCACTTTTCAAAGATCTTTCTTAGGTGAGCTAGGTGTTCTTCATCAGTTTTTGAATAGGTTGTGATCTCATCAAGATATATTACAATGAAGTAACCTATTTCTTCTAATAAATAAATATCCATTTCTCATTGAAAAGTGGCTCCATCATTCATTAACCCAAAATGAATTTTTACATACATGAAGGTGCCCCAAGGTGTAGTGAAAGTTGTCTTGTGTTGATCATCTGGATGTACTAGCACCTGATTGTACCCTGAAAAACCATCTAGTAGAGATATCCTTTTGGAGCCTACTACCCTTTGTAATATGTGATCCATATTTGATAAAGGGTAGTTGTCCTTCAAGGATGCTTTGTTTAAATTTTTGAAGTCTATACAGAGTCTAATATCTCCTATCTTTTTCCTCACTAATACCATATTTGAAACCCATTCTGAGTACTTGAGTGGGAATATTATTCCAACCTCATACATTTTCTTTATCTCTTCCTCAACTAGTGGCATTTGTACATGGTTTATTCTACGTAATTTATGTTTAAAGGGCTTCTAGCCTTCTTTGAGTGGAATCTTGTGCTAGATGATATCAGTATCATAGGACTTCAAGTCTTCATAACTCCAAGAAAAGACATCACTAAATTCTTTAAACAACTCAATATATTTTTGTTTTATAGGTGTTGGCAATGTCTTTGACAGTTTTATTATTTTGGGTTCTTTCTCACTGCCTATATTGCACTCTTCTACATTTGCTTCAGTTGATTCCATCTTTGGCTTCATAGCAACATCATTAAAATCAAAAAATTCCTCTAGAGGGACAAGTCCTCTTGGCAAGGTATTATCTCTGAACTGCAGCACTTCGAAGTCTTCTTTTTCTGGATTTTCACCCAGTTCTACCTCATGTGGGTGTTCTTCTGCTAATAGATTTATATCAACGTTATGAGTGGACTCCTCCTTGCATGTTTGTTCCTCAGTGGAACAGTACTCTTCATGATCTAAGTTTGAATTTGGCATTTCAAACTCATTTCTGGATTGCAGGAAATCTTTAATATGTTTGTCACATTCAAAAACTTGCCAATATATTATATTATCAGGGACTGCTGGTCTGTATTTAACCTTTACTGTGTATTGTTTGTTAGCATGAGGATTTTGACAAGTACTGGCTGCAAATGATACTCCATTGGCAAGGATATTTTGATTTCTTGGAATAGAGGCAAGGTCATATTCTTTGAATTTTTTCAGGAGGTCAAGGGAAGAACTATTGTATGCTCTTAATCTAGGGTGTTTAGCTGAATATTCTCCCTTAATTTTCTTGATGACTAGCTCATAATCCCCATGGACAGAGATCCTTTTGGCCTCTAATTTTTTTATAAGTTGTAATCCTAGAAGGAGGGCCTCATACTCTCCTATATTATTTGTACATTGAAAGTTCAGTTTGTAGGAGTGACCCTCTGCATGATTTTTCTCAGTGTTGTGTACCCAAACACCTGCTCTAGATCCCATTTTTCCACAAGAACCATCAAATCCCATGCTCCAAAGAGGTTTAGTTTCAAACTTGTGTTTTTCATTTTCTGTTTGGTCTAAATGTTCTTCCTTTTCTTCTTCCTTTTCATCTATTTGTTTATTGACTGATGTGTGTTCATTAATTTTTTCATCATTGTAAAGGATAAATGAATCAAGGTCTGAGTGGACAGAGTAGATAGGGGAGTTATTAGGTCTTTCTTGATTGCAGACCATGTATTTCATATGAGTTTCCCTATATAGTATTATTGGTTGACTAAAGACAGATATGATAGCATAGGTCATATCCATTTGGACGGTGCCTTGAAGTTTGGCTCCCCATGAGCGTGATAGGAGCATGCCATATTTAGGGGGAATGTCAGCCACTACAATATCCATTACTAGGCTTTTGGCTGGTAGTTGTGCTAAAGTAACACAGAGACCTTTGATCAGGTTGATATATTTAACTCTACTGGAGTCAAAGAGTACAAGTCTTTGTATGGTCTAGTTATCTCAAGGCCTAGTCTTTCCATAACTACCTTTGGCATGAGGTTATGAGAATCTCCTGAATCTAACATGGAATTATGAAGGATTTTATCATGGATATTCAAACTGAAATAAAATGGAGGGACACCTCACTCTTGGAATTTATCAGGTCCAAACAAAAGCTCAAGTTTGTCATCATTCAAATTTAAAGTAACATCATCTTCTCCAATGTTTAAAGCTTTCAAAACTTGGGATCTATATACATCTTGGCCTACCAATTCAGTAAGAGGTATGAAAATTTTTATCTTGGCAATTTCATTCTCAATACTGAAGAGTGTATGTGTCTTTGGCAGATTTAAATCAGTCTTATCAGACATTGTTTTTGCAGCAATTTTAGTTTTCTTATTTGCACTAGCGATATCAATTAAATAAGTTTTGTTAGGGTTGCTAGTTGATTTACTAGTGCTGCTTTTTGGACTGTTTTTGTTTCTATTTTTATCAGAACTTTTAACCGTTATGTTTGAAGTTTTTGCTGTTTTTTAGGATTAGTTTCAGGGGTCTTCCTATCAGAAATTTCAGGGTTATTTCTCTTGGGAATGTCTTGAGTTTTCTTGCTTCTGAGGTCATACTATCTATGTACTTCCATGATGGAATTTTGGAATCCTTGTTTGTAATCTTTGGATTCTTTGCATTCTTCTTCATTTGGGGCAAATATGCCTTGTTCTTCCTCAGTTAAGAAAACAATATCCTCATTATTAACTCCCATTAGATTGATTTGAATTTTTTATGGCTCTTTAATCACCTCCTCATCTTCATCAACATATTTTTCTTGAAAAGGAGGCCTAATTTGTTGGTCAAGTTCCCTCTATTCTCTATGTCTTATTTGAGGGGTGTTTCTCCTAAATTTTTGGTTTTAGTTCGGGTTTCTATTCTAAGGAGTTGCTTGGTTTTATCTAGGGAAATATCTATCATTCATTTTTATTCTCTCCATCATCCTCTCCATGGTTCTAATAAGGTTTTCAATCTTAGTATCAGATGTGGACGCCACAACCTCTTCCTTCTATGCGACTCTCTTTTCATTTTTCATTCTAGCTCTCTTGGAAATTAGATTTTCCTCTACACTTACTGCACCTCTCTGCATGTCTTCTAATTTAGGAGGGTCTCTTTCCCTTAGTTGATAAGCTATCTCTGGGTCAAACCCATTTGGAAATTTCATTAGGGCTAGACCTTGTGGGGGTTTCATGTGAGGGGGGAGGGCGTTACACTATTAAGCCTAGTGCAGTAATCTTGGACACCCTCTCTAATGTTTCTTTTGATGTTTTAATACTCTGATAAGACTTGGAGAGGATTTTTCTTGACTTCCCATTATTTAGGAACAGTTGGTGAAAAGCAGGGAGGTCATGTATACTATTAGGGGTTAGGCCTTTAAACCATTTTCTTGCTTCTCCCCTGAATATTTGGGCAAACATTCTGATTTTAACAGTTTCATCATCTATTTCTTGTCTGTCGAAATAGTCATCCATCCTATCCACATGGCATTGAGTAGTTGTAGCACTACTTGCATCAAATAAGGGGATTTTGGACTGATAGTCCTGTGGTGGAACTACTAAAAGTAATGGTAAGATTAATGGGGCATACCAGGTTGCCATGGCTAGTAGTTGGGGAAAAAAAGGGGGGTTAACAAGTGGAGGGTTGATAAAACGAGGTGGAGGGTTAAATGGAGGAAGGTGAACAGTGGATGTATGAATGGGGGTAGAGGTTAGTACAATAGGATTTTGTTGTAAGATAGATGGGTCTAAAACTATCTAGGTTATCCAATTCTAGGACTTAGTCCTGAACAAGAATTGCTCTAGGTGTTAGTCAAATAGGCTATACTGCAAGTCTTTAAGGTTTTCTGGTAGGGAACTTGTCTTATGAATCGGCCTGCTAACAATTGGATTTTTAGATATATGGGTTTCCAACATGATTCTCTTTGGATTTTCAACTATTGCAGGAGGCTTGGGTCAAGATGGGATCTATTGCAGATTCTTCTAGAAGCCAGAACTTAGACCCAAGGCACATAGAGAATAATTTTTTTATAATAGTTTGAAAAAAAAAACCAATCTGTGAAGGAAATACTTAATTCACAAAGTATTTCAACTGGATTTCCTTTTGGGTTTTGATAACATGGGAATTTCCCAGTGGACTCTGTAGGCCTATTGAAAACTAGTGGAGTCACCAGGTGGATGATTTCAAATTTCTTAAGGGTGGTTGTTGTCCACCATCAGCAACGAGATAACTATCTTAGCTAATACTTGAGTCATCAAAATTTGAGTGGGGTTTTTCTAATTTCTTTAGGAAATATTAAGCTTTTTAATAACTCAGTTCCCCAGTATGGTCGCCATTATGTTGGCTCCCTGTAATTTGCAATATTGGCAAGAACAAGTAGCAAGGAACCACATTAGACCACTTTGGAGTCTAGGACCTAGCCTTCTTGGGCTCAGAGAGGGCTCTCTCTAATGTTTATGATTAACTGATTTATTTAAGATTATATATTTTTGATTTTAGGCTATTTATGAATTTTGGGGTTCTTTGTTTTGTTTGGTTTGGTTGACTATCAAGATGAACAGATAGAGTGTGAGAAGCTTAATCCATTGGCCTATGGAGTCACAAAAGGTTTAAATTGTACGTCAACTCTTCAAGGGTTTTCATAGGGCAAGCTAGCTATATCAAATGGATATTCTTAGGTAAGATGAATATGAGATGATATCAAGTTGTGAATTTAGTAAAACTAAAGGGAAATTAAGAATCATTTAACTACACTTCAACAAGAAAAGCCTTTAAGATAGAAATTTGGTAAACTAAAGAGCAGTTAAGAATTCTTTAGTTGTACTTCACTAAGAAAGATTTAAGACAACAATCCAATAATACTAAAGAGCAGTTAACAATTCTTTAGTTACACTTTCAGATAGAGAAAACATTCAAGATAACAGTTCAGTGAAATTAAAGAGCAGAACGCCTCTAAATTCTTTAACTCAACTTGAAAGAAGGCCTTTAAGATAATATTTTAAGAGAAACTAAAGAGAAGGAAACCCATGAATTCTTTAGCTAAACTTTAAGAGAAAAAATTAAGGTAACAGCTAAGTGAAACTAAAGAGCAGGAAACCCCTGAATTCTTTAGCTATACTTTGCAGAAGAAAACATTAAGATAAAACTAACAAACATAGTTAAGGTGCCAAAATATCATATCTTAATAAAAAAAAATTGTTCTATTATCAGATAAATTGATGTTGAACATGTAAAACAAAGGAGAAACATTAACAAATAGGGATAACATCACCATTAACATAGCTCAAGAATCCTGTGAACGTGCTTGTATTACTGATGTCCAACTCAAAAACAGTTACAATGCTCCAGTGCAATAATCTTTGCAACTCAGAGTCTAATCAAAATCCAACCCAGCAACCAACCAACCAACAATAATAATGAACAATACATGCATTATTTAACTACAGATGAGGAGGTTGCTCTAATCTAGGGTGACAGATTTGTATTTACTACAGAGTAAATAATGTTTGACAATTGAGACTGTGCAAGGCCCAATGCCAAAGTATCTATGATAGACTTGTTGTATCAATAACTTTTAAATTCACTACTAAGCTAACTTTAAGATATTGTTTGACTATTTGCCTCTAACATTAACATTTTTCAATTTCTGAGTAGCTGCTAAAATATCTCTCACTGAAACATTAACTGAGGTAGCTTATTAAATCAAAATTAGGCTATAGGTGGCCAATATGACTTTGAAGAAGTAAATTTTTAGTGGATTTGTTATTTGGCTCTGTCTTCTTCATTGATTTATCCTCTTATTTTTCTTTTAAACCTTCAAACTATCATTATCTGTATCTTTTATCTGTTTTCGCTCTTTTCCTCATCCTTGATTTCTTTGTTTACTTCCTTTTATTTTTTTTATCTCTGATCTTTATTTGACTGCCTTGGGCTATTGTAATCTCTCCGTTAACCTCTCTTATCTGTCCTTTGTCTCAACTCTGTCTTCTAACCCTGTCTTTCATTTTTAACCTTGGACTGATCTTTTTATTTCTTTTAACTTCCACTGATATTTTGAAGAAACTTCGTTGTCTTTGGAGTAATTGTATGATCCTTGTTGATCATGATACATTGCTACTTTAGATTATTCTTGTGCTCCTAATCCTTTGATTAACAAGGCTTCTGAATCGTCACCCAGAGAGCCTAGTTTGAATAATTCTTTAAATTTATAAACGTATTTTGATTATTGTGTTTTTCTGACACATTGGTCACATGCACAATAAAAACAATTTGTTAATAAAAAATGAGATCCTGCATGACGGGGAGAAATGGTGCCTTGTAGGTAGCAGGGAAATTTATGTAAAGAGTCTGGACAATGGAGGTTTTTGGTTTTTTGCGTGTGGCTATGACCTTCCAGTCCTTCAAGAAATGTTGCATGGTGGACACAAAGGTTCGGGGGGCTTATGGTGATGACGCAGAGCTCATAAAATTTCTAATGGTCGGCGGTTTCACCTTATGGTGTGAAGGTGGTTAGTGGTTTATGTCACGGGGATGCGATAAAATGTTAGGGTGACGCATGGTGGAAAGGGGCGGTGTGAAAACCACCTATTTCGCAAGCCCTCAAAGGTTTTAAACGTCGAGCTTTTCAGTTTATGATATGGCGTGATGGCCGTTTGATCGAGAGGCAGAGATCTAATGGTGGTTGGGCGATGAGTGGATTGCAGGTAGGTTTGAAAGGGTGGGGTCGGGGTTTTTTAAATAAAGTGGCGAGTTTAAATGCAGAGTGGGACTCAAGTATAATAAATTGGAGGCACTTAAATATAAAGGTGGGTGCGAGGGTTATATGAAAGGGGAGGGTAAATATTCAAAGTGGGGGTTTAAACATATAAGGGGTCGGGTAGTTTTAAATAAATAGAGTTTTATTTAAAGAGTGTGACCTGAGACAAAAATTTATTTGAAAACAATGTAAAAAAGGGTTTTTACATTGTTCTGAATGAATAGAGGGAAATGAGTGAAGGGGAAGGGAAAAATGGGGTTTTTAGCATAGGGAAGGAGATTTTAAGAAGGGGAAGAGGCTAGGAATGAGGAGATTAGGGGTAGAAAAGGGATTTCAGAGCATGAAAGCAATATAAATAGGTAAAGTGAGAGATAATGGATAGGTTAAATGAAAATAATGAAGGCAGTGAAATTTCTGAAAATAAATGATAGTCGGGGAATGTTATTTTCTGCAGATTGTAAAAAATACACAGTCATATGTTGATCA
Source organism: Pinus albicaulis (assembly GCA_034641835.2). Taxonomy (NCBI): domain Eukaryota; kingdom Viridiplantae; phylum Streptophyta; class Pinopsida; order Pinales; family Pinaceae; genus Pinus; species Pinus albicaulis. Next base: position 1,967,482,348 of record CM076578.1, on the reverse strand, counting down.
GGGGTTGTCATTGATGTCAACCCAAGCAGCAGAAGGGGCTAACCCAATATTGCATGGGAATTTTGACCTACCAAATTACTATATTCTAGTTCAAGAATTCTTTTGATGGTTTCTACTTGTCCAAATGTTTCCGTTGATATATGGCACGCCATGTAATTCTTCACGGTTTGAGAGATATTCATGTTTGAATTTTATACCCCCATTTAGTGGGCTAAAACCCCATAGGGTTGTGGCATGGGTCATTGAAAAGTCATAATTAATATTTTTTTAGCTCCTAAAATCCCTCCCACGTTCACTTGTTGAAGCCCCTCTCAACCTAACCATTTATATAAATTGTGATCCTCATTTCCTCCTTATGCAAGGGATTTCGCCATCTGAAATAGGTCATCGTGGAATTTTCGCTCTAACATTTGTTCAACGAATATTCATAAGTTGAAATTTTTTTGAGGAAAATTTGAAACCCTGAGGAAGATGCTGTGAAAATTTTAGATCAAGGTGTGCAATATTTGCGGAGATATGATATGTGGAAGTCAGTGTTTTTGCAGGCTCCTGAAATTCATCACAAATAATTGACCTTGGTAAAATCGTCATAACTCTCTCTCTGAGTGTCAGATTGGAATTTCGTAAAAATAGGAAGATAGTGCACAGACGATAGTTTTCACTCTATCAATTTCAGAGCCAAATGAAGAAACAGTGACATGTGGTATGCCGTACAAGTTCACTTTGCTGAAATAGTCCATAATTAGGGAATTGTGAGATATTGGGTATAACTCTCTCTTGAAGAATCCAAATTGGGTCAGACCTATGGCATTGGAAAGAAGACTCAGCGGACTACAACAAGACTAAAAATCAGATATTGGGGATTTGAAATAACATAGATACACCAGATTCAATATCAAGCTCATAGAAGGCAAAGAAAATGCTAGATCATGTGTTGTCAAGGGGTGCAAAGGACCAAACTTTCTAGGGAACAGGGATAATTTTAGGGGCGAATTTTAGCCCAAAGGCGAATTTTAAGGGATTTTAAATTTTATTAGGGCGAATTTTTTATATAAAACCCATTTTTTATAGTTTAATAAAGTTAGCCCAAAAAATATTTTAAAAATAATTAAACTCGAACAGTGTATAACCACATGGATAAGCTCACATTAACCCGTCAATTTCGAATCCAATTTGTGATTTGTAGGAATGATATATCGAGATATCAAGAAGGAATTAGCATGTAATAATGTCGATTCATACGACAGAGTATTTCTTCCGGCGCTGTACTTATAGGATGGGAATAGAGAAGGAAGAGGCAATCCCGAAGATTTTGCATAATCTTTTTTACCTAAAATAAAAAATAGGATTCATTAGTTTTTTATTAGAATACGAAAATGTGTTTGACTAAATTGGTTCCAGTTACTCTTTGAGACACAATGCATAAAGGAAGGGAATATGAAGATTCTCGAACAACGAAAATAATCCAACTTACTTCGAAAAAAAAAAAAAAAATTGAACGAGAAGCCGTATGAGGTGCAAATCTCATGTACGGTTATGTAGAGTGACAGTGAAGAAAACTTATCTGTCAACTTTTCCACTATCACCCCAAAAAAACCAAACTCTGCCTTACGTAAAGTTGCCAGAGTACGATTAACCTCTGGATTTGAAATCACTGCTTATATACCTGGTATTGACCATAATTTACAAGAACATTCTGTAGTATTAGTAAGAGGAGGAAGGGTTAAAGATTTACCCGGTGTGAGATATCACATTGTTCGAGGAACCCTAGATGCTGCCGAAGTAAAAGATCGTCAACAAGGGCGTTCTAGTGCGTTGTATATTCTTACTTATCTAATACTTGTATCATGTCATGATGATGCCATGTGAATTGCTAGGAACATGTTAAGTATATAGCTAACCTAATAACGAACGTTTTGTCAGGGGACTAGAGCAGGCTACCGTGGAAAAAAACGATCTTATTTTTCAGGAGATTTGAAACTATTATATGTCCAAGGTTTAATATCGAAATCATTTTCGAAGTTTTCCCTGATTGTTTCAACAGAAAATTAAAAATACCTTGACCTTTTTAGAACGGGTTCAAGTCAAATAGCAATGATTTGAAACACTTTTTTATACACTATTTTGTAAAACTAAGGACTTGATCGTATAGATATGTAAAATACAGGATTTCCAATCATAGCAAAAGAAAGAAAGGGAACGGATACTCAATCGAGAGTGAGTAAACAGAATTATATGCATAAATAATATATCTCATCTATGCAGATAGAATCATGTGGAAAGCCGTATTCGACGAAAGTCGTATGTACGGTTTGGAGGGAGATCTTTCATACCTTTAGAGATCCACCCTACAAGATGGAGTCAAAAAGCCAAAATAAATGATTTTCAGCCTTTATGAAATATATTCTTAAACCTTTTTCACACTCATGTCACGGCGAAGTACTGCAGAAAAAAACTGCAAAATCCGATCCTATTTATCATAATCGATTAGTTAACATGGTGGTTAACCGTATTCTGAAAAACGGAAAAAAATCATTGGCTTATCGAATTCTTTATCGAGCCATCAAAAATATTCAACAAAAGACGGAGAAAAATCCACCATCTGTTCTACGCCAAGCAATACGTAGAGTAACTCCCAATGTAACAGTAAAAGCAAGACGTGTGGGTGGATCGACTTATCGAGTTCCCACTGAGATAAGATCAACCCAAGGAAAAGTACTTGCCATTCGTTGGTTATTAGGGGCATCTTGAAAACGTCTGGGTCGAAATATGAAATTCAAATTGAGTCACGAATTAATGGATGCTGCTAGAGGGAATGGCAATGCTATACGCAAAAAGGAAGAGACTCATAGAATGGCAGAAGCCAATAGAGCTTTTGCACATTTTCGTTAACTCATAAACAGGATCGAGATCTACCTATCTATATAGTGGATTTACATATTCTGATAAATTCGAAATTGATTCCCATTCAGATCGGGCAACATTTTTATTGGAACAAAAGAGAAAAAAGAAGAAGGAAAGAACTTAAATAATAGATAGATCTAAGTCCTCTTGGGGAGGCTTCCTTAAGGAAAAAGGAGATAGATTATGGAGGAATATTCGATCCTATTCATGAGGATTATGTAAATCTCCAAAAATTGGAAGTTAGAAACTGTTTCTACTCTTTCGGAGATTGAAATAAATTACTAATTTATGATCTAACATGTACAAAGTGAAAACTTCATTTTCAATTATACCCTGAGATCGCTTGAAATAGTTTCATTTGCTTTTATTCCATTCTGGCTTATGGTCTTTCTTGGCTATATGGTCTCTCCAGGGGAAAGATTGAGCTGAGCTTCAAGAAATAGTAAATGATCTTATAGATACACAAATGTATCACTCTCCAGGAATTTGGATTGCGCTTATATCCATAACTGTAGGAATTTGATCCGAACTTTTTCCAGTCTCTTTTAATCAATGGACCCCTTATGAAGAAGTGCAATTCATTTTACAAATTATTACCTCTCTAATAAAATAGAGTGAATAGATATCCATCTTTCTTTTTTAGAAATGTTTCTATCTCTAAAAACTCTATGGACCTGTGGAAAAGAGAAAGAAAAGGACTGTTACCCCTACCTCCACTCGGACCAATACATCACTTTTACCGAAAAAAAAAATTTAATTTTTTTTTTTTTCGGTAAAATCACAATTAGGGTAAAGCAAGGTCAGAAACAACTAATATCTTTGAATGAACAAAGATATTTTAGGGATTGGTAATACTTTCTATTGATTCAATAGATTTGGTCTTATACATACGCGAGGAAGGTAATAAAAAAAAGGAATCAATTTATTATTTTCTTCCTTCTTTATCACTTAGGAACCGCGCGAGGTTCGAGTCCCATGCACGGTTCTGAATGAGAGAAAGGAGTGAGGGGTCCTATTTTCGAAAACTCTATCATTCCAGTCGTTGCTTTTCTTTCGTTCCAAAATAGCTGCTCCAGCCGCTAAACGCATAGCAATGGATATATATGCACATATAGAATGGATAGGATCCTTGACATATTGTTATTTTGTACCATATTCAATTTTTTTAGGTTTCTATTGAATTGAAAAAGAAAGGATGTTCAGTCGTCTTCTTTATGTATATGAAATCTCCTTCAGATAATGAAAATAAAAATAAAATTGGATGATATATGATGAACCTATATGACCAATCTATATCAATACTTGAATACGCTATCTATAACATATATTCTATATTCATAGATCAGAATATTTTTTTCATATATATATATGCATGGAATAGAATTCACTTTTGGGATGCCTTGATGGTGAAATGGTAGACACGCGAGACTCAAAATCTCGTGCTTAAGAGCGTGGAGGTTCGAGTCCTCTTCAAGGCATAATATTGCTCATGCTTATTGAATGAGTAATCCAATGGCAAATCTCGTACGAGAGTCTCTCAATATATTGGGATATATTCTCTGTTTATACGAGGTATTCCGACGATTACCTACAAGTTAACGCTGTTGGAATAGGACAATGGATCACAGGTAGGATCAGATCTTCTCTACCTAATGAGGAGTCCATTCCGAATCCACCCTCGTATTATAAGGTATATTTCATTAAGCCCACAGATTGAGAAGATCGATACATAGATTGACCATATACCACCTCTCTCAAGATCTTGCAAGATCCACGAATTACGACCGAACCTCAACAACTATATCCATGTCGGATCCTGTGACTCTATCCTTTCCTCTCTTCCGAATAGTGTGGGAAAAAAGAATGCTAGAACCAAAATAGAGGAAATAAGGAGTAAGTATAGTCTAGTAGAGAATATCTCTCTCATTAAGTTCAAGAAAATTGGCTTGTCTTTACTATGCTTACTCTTACATGGTCGAAATCTCGGAGTGAGGAACCTATCTTCAAATTAAAGATCTATCAAGTCTTTTTTTTTCCTCCAACATACTTACTATATTTGTACAATACCAAGAAAGGATTCATTATAGGATCTTAAATTGGAGCATATATAGAACAGAACCTCTCATTGATTCCCACGACCCTACTGCCCGGTCAATTTTCTTTACTTCATTCCAGATTCTCCCAGCTGATATCAAATCTTAATCCTGTTGTATAAATTGAGTGTTCAATTTCATTCGGAAAAAGACATTCCTTCTCCAACAATGTCTTTGTAATTTGATCCAATAACACTCTGTTATATAGGAACAGATTTGATAAATATTGATAACTCTCGAATAGAGTATTATAAAGAAAAGATTCATTAGATAATAAACTATTGGTTCCGAGCCATCTTTTTGGCGATGAATTAACGATTGGAAGCGGTCAACCCTTTCTCTCGAATTTTCGATCAACCAACATTTATATAAATATGGAGAAGAATATGGCTGTATACGTTCCAAGTGGATACCAATTTCTTGAATGTGTTTGAAATGCTCGATATGTCTATGTCTAAGAGACAATGGTTTCCACGAATTCATGATCAAACCCGGATTGATCCCGCATTTTGAATCATATCTATGAAAAGCACTTTGGAAACTTTGTTTAGGGAAAAAATTAGGTTTTGCTAGTAATCTCCTTGAACCATAAGTAATATAAAGCCTTTTCAGCAGTTCTTCGTCTGCGAAAAATTCTCGGCGTGAAAACACAGGGCGCTGCTCTTGAAATAGGAAGGGATCCCAAAGAAATCGTTTTCCCCGACAGAACGTGGGTTTCTCCGAGGATTTATATTGCCTCGGATATTGTCTAGCAAATTTCGATCTTTCTATCTGCGCTTTTTTCTTCGATCCGAACCGATACGAAGATCCCAATGAATTGGGTGTTTTTGTATGATCGAATTGATTACTGCGAAGAAAACTAAGACGCCAGGTCCTAGGAGTCCAAACTACGCTCTTTATTAATTCTTCATCCATATCCATATCCCTATACATTTTTTTTGTGGCGAGAGTAAACCTCAATTCATATTCTTTCAGAAATCGTATCATATGATTATTTCTCATTTTGGGTTGAGGAACAAATGTGATTTGATCCTTATCGAACTTACTCTGATCCTTATCGGACTTACCCCGACATATTCCTAACCTAGAAAATGGAAACTCCACCAGAATACTTTCTAAAAGACTAGAAGCTAGATCAAGATCATGCTCAGCGAATTTATCGAGAGGAATCCAATTCTCTCTATTTCGTTCCGATATAGACCAAGAATCTCGAGCCGCTGATCCGGCCAAGCAACCTAAAATATGGGGAAGCATGGTCAATTCCTTCATAGTTGTTTCGGCAATCGAAGGTTCTAAATACCATTCGGACAAATAACAAAACCTTTTCTTCCATAATTCCTTTTTGGTAGATAGAGGATTCATGGGAGAATTCCTTCTAAGCGTATTTTGTATAACAGCCTTTCCTACTTTGTAGATAAGTCTTTCGTCATTTTGACCGGATCCAACCTGATTATCCATAGATTGAAGATGACAAATTTGACTATAAGTAGCGTATCGAATTGTATTAGTGTCTATAACTGATTTCTTTCGGGTAATACTAGTTATTAAGGCTTCATTGGCCAGTGCTGCTAGATCTCGTGCATCAGAATCTATGGTTATAGATCCAAATTCATCGGGACAGGATACCCCTTTTTCCGAGTATAATCCCTTGCTACATAAAAGAATAGGAAATTCCCTTTGTCGCTGTGGGATAACAAGCATTCGAATATTGATCGAGCTATCTAATCGATATGGAGCTATTAGAGCTGGATCCACTCTTTGGGGGATATGAGTCGAAGCAATAAAAAGAATATTTCTAATAGAATCTTTCTCACCACCCCTAGAAATATAGTTCAATAATAAACCAAGGAAAGAGTCAGTGAAGCCTAAACCAAATAAATGGGTAATTGTGTCATTGACATTCAGTTCATGAATGTTTTGAATCCATATTATACAAGGAGACATTCTTTTCGCCAATTCGAAGGTAATATGGAAATGGTCTATTGTGTCTCTCCAAAAAGTATTAAACTCAGTAGGAATACGTCCAGGATCAGGGTAATATAAAAACTTACCATACAAGAGCTTCTTCAGAGATATTCTTATTAAAGGAACATATGAGTCTGCTGCTAGACTTTTGATCAAATAGGATCGGCCAGTTCCCATAGGACCTATAAGCAAAATCCCTTTGGAAAATAATGATCCTGAGTGGAATGAGAAAGGCATTTTGGGGTTGGGTTGACACAATATTTGTGAAGAGGTAATCTTCTGATAAAAAGCAAGGAATATCCGGTTTTCTGCTAAACAAAACGGATTTAACTCGTAATTCATTAGACCTTTTTGATAAGTGTGGGCCAAATATCGTAAGTGAATAAGCCTCGGCTGTCCAGTGATTTGATCTCCAAATTCCTTCTTGAGGAAAATATGACTTACACTCATATTTGATTCAAATTGAGAAAGGTTTTTTTCCGTCATTAGAAACTGAACTAGTATTTCCATCTCTTTTTCGGAGATATCCATGCTAGAGCACAATCCGTTCAACTCTCTTATTATAGTTATAAGCAAATTGAGCTTTCTATTCTTCCTCTCCCTCTTCGTAGAAGGAAGACTTTCTATGTCTATATAATAGAGAAGGTAATTATACACGGGAGGATTTATCAGTTTTTGCAACTCTATCACGTATGATGGATCCTCTAAATACTGGATGAGTTCAAAGTCTATCTTTAAATTGATAAAGGCGGAATAAATCACTTTAAAATATCGAAGAATAGAATACGTAAGAACGAAAAAGGGATAAGAATCCCATATTCATACCTCCGAGCATTTAGTAATCTCAGATGTGTCCATTCTCGATCACTAGTTTCCTCTATGAAACAATCCTCGCAGGAAGATAAAAAATTATTAATAAGAGTCGTTCTGAATCTAAAATTCAAAAGATTGGTTAGATTCGTTCTCAATTTCCATTTGATAGGTTCCTATAATGGATGAGAAAGTTCCCACAATATATTCCATTTAAGCATAATATTATGCTTAATATCTTGCAAAATAGAAACAAATGGATTACTGCCATGTAGTAATATCTCTGGAAGAGTATATAAAAGCATATTTTCAAGATATTTACACCATGCAGAGGTAAAAAACCATGGCATATATGTTTTGAACAAATCCCATTTTGACAAAATACTATCTATTTGAGAGATCCTATACATCTCCTGTTTTTTAGCAGGTTCATTAAAATGCGGTGATGGTTTAATCTTCTGTTCCTCTTTAGATGAATTTGAAAGGGTACTCCTCCCATCTATGCCCTCGTTTCCAATTATGTTTTTGAAACTTTTGGTTACAAACCAATCTTGAATACGATGAAACATTTCCTGGTTCTTATTGGAAAAGATTTCGGATAGTAAATCATCTTGATAAGATCGAGTTTGAATAAGACCCACGTTTGAACTGGAACCCCTTTTAAGGCATTTATCCAAGTTGTTTTCTTCTGAATCGGATCTATTGAAAAAAGGTTGGCAAAAAGTTTTTTCTAAATTGACTATTTGTTCTTTTGTTAAAGGCGTTGTAGAAATCTCTTCGATCGAGGAAATATATCTCTTGTCACGAACGAATGGATTCAATTGAGTTAGTAAATTGAAGGATCTGTACAAATCATAGATTAATACAAACGGTTGTTCACCACTTCGCTTTCGTTGTAAATATTTAGGTAAGAATATGTTAGATACTTGTGACTTGATCAAAGAAATAGTCTCTTTTTCCGAGTGAACGGGTCCTATTTCACCAATGAGCAAGGAAGCTATGTTGTTGTGGATGAGCAAAAGATTGAATAATTGTCCATATGTAAGATTCTTCCTTTTTATATAAATCCTTTTCATATCAGAAGGTAATCTCTTCCTATAATTTGGCCGAGGATGATGCAAATAATCAAAAAATTGGAGCGTATTTGCTCCGTGAAAGGAAGCTCTCAATGAGCTCTGATCAGATAGTTTCACAGGATTCAACCAATTTTCTCGATCGTTGGATATCGTCGAAAAATCAGTGTTATCAAACGATTCCATGCGATTCTTTCATTATAAAAGAAGTCAATAATCGATGGATTAATCGGTATATCATTCGGAACAAATGGTGCAATTGTTCCTTCATCAATCAATAATTTCGATCTTTGTGAAAGATTATGTTCATCCAAAAGAAAAAGAAAGGGTTTTAATTTTTTTAAATGAACGATTAGAGTACCCATTAGATCCAACAAGTCATTTATATCTAAGTTATTTTTCTTTAATAGTTGAGGATCAATACTTTTGAGCTTATTCAAGAGAGAATCCAAAATAGAAATGACAATATCGAACTTAGAATTTAAGTTCGATATGATATCGAAGTTCGAGTTTAATATCTTTACAGTATGTTGAAAAAACTGAAAATAATCTTTCCAACCAATTTTGTTTCGACTAGTATTAGTACATGATTCAATTAGATCGAACACTCTTTGAAAATAGTTTTTTTTATAAAAAAAATGTTTCAAATATTTCATAAAGTATTCGGTCTGATGGGACCATTTGTACACATTCAAATTCCGATTTATATTTTTATCCGTTCGAATAATAGAACGGTTCAACCATTCTCTCTGAATTTTTTTCCAACTTGATGAATGCCGGTCAATTGTATCTTTCGTTACATTATTCAAATTTTCATTTTCTATCCAATTTGTTCGAGTTTGATTCTTTAAATTGTGACTGAACCTATTTATAAAATAGAATCTATTGAATAGATTTTCCGAATACCTGGCAATTTTATACCGAATTGATTCATACCAACTCAAAGCTTCAGTTCTATAATTGTTAAAGGGAGTTCCTATCTCTAAGCGATTTTTGGAATCGATTTGGCTCAATTGTTTGTCGATTATTTGATCTAAATAATCATCCGCTTTATCAATAATATTGAGTAGGACCTATAAAGATTGATTCTTCAATTTTTCTCTGTGGTTGAAGATCCGATCCGATCTCAACGATCCATTCTTGTTGAGTTCATATAATGGATTCATGTAATAATAAATATTACAAGAAATTTGATCATGAACCTGACTAGGCTTAGTTATTGATAGAGTGAATTGATCTGTCATTTCCAGAACAATTTTTTTGTTTTCGATCGAAAATTGTTGTGCAATATGTTAAGAATATTCCATCCGGGATCTGATGGAATAGCATAATTTGAGGAAGAATTTTCAATTTCAAAATATGTTTTGATCTTCCATAGATCAACTATCCTATTCATTAATGAATAGGATTTTGAATCCCTTAAATATTGGGAAAAAACATTTTGTTGTCTTTTCAATAACCTTTTGGATAAGCTGAAATCCTCAATGGGCTTTTTAGTAGCACTAGGACCACCCATACACGGTTCATCCATTGGCCATATGTAAAAAAAAGAATAACGAATTGATTTTGTAAAATTTTCAATGAATCTTTTCCTTTCCAAAGGAAAGGAATTCTCTTCTGTATATCTTTGATCTTCTGTAAATAATTCTTTCGCCCAAGAAATTGGATAATATTCAGATAAACACTTTGAGGACAAATCCGATTCTATTTCTATTTTTGTTTGTTCTCTTTCAATAAATGAATCTTCACAAAGATCTTTTTCAGGTTCCCAATACTCATTTTCGGTTGAATTAAGAGTCGAGTCGATCTTCAAATTGAGATCTTTCTCATTATTTTCCAAATGAGTTTCGCTCGGTCCTTGATTCTCTGAGATCATATCATCCTTCTTGTTTGTGTTCCTGCCATATCCTGAATTGAAACTAATGGGATCAAAATGCTCTATGAATTGATTGCAAGATCTTTTCAATTGGAAAGACAGGAAAAGATGTGGAAATATCAACCAATTTTTAGTGAAAGGCTTTAAATATTCTTCTGGTGTTTCATTTCCAAGTTCCATAAAGCTATGTATAGGAAAGAGTTTCATCAAATATAATTTTTTTTTCTCAATCATACTACTTTTATGATTGAAGTGATATATGAGGATCGATAATGTAAGTACTACTATACCTTTGACCAAAAAATATGGATTTCTTTTACGTAGATCACGTAAAAGCAATGTACTGAGAATTCTAGGGTCAAAGAGCTTTATAAGGCACTCCCGGTGTGAAAGGATTTGAATTAAAAATCTCATCAAATTGGATTTGGTCCATGGATTGCATAGAAATTGATAACTTTGTATCTCTTCCAATTTGATTATCCAGGATCTTCTTTTTTTCATTTCTTTGTTACCCCCTCTCTCTCCTTTTTTTTTTTTCATCCCAATGAATAGAATATATAATATAATATTGATTAAATATAATTGGAAAGCTCGTGTCAACCAACCAATACCCTTATACCACTGGATATAATTTATTTCAATGAAATATGAAAATGACAACGAATCGGATCCAGCCCGATTTTTTTTATCTTCTTTATGGGCGAACGACGGGAATTGAACCCGCGCGTGGTGGATTCACAATCCACTGCCTTGGTCCACTTGGCTACGTCCGCCCCGGAAAAACAAGCCAATTTATCTATCTACAGTCATTTCTCCCAAGAAGAAAAAACGAGCTAACGTTTGTTCGTATGTGGGTCGGTGACTCTGATAGGGGATCAAAGCAAGATCGATGACTAACTCCCAACTCTCGAACAATTTGTTCGGCTTATTATCAAAATGAAATGTTATTTGAATGTCTATTGATAATATTTGACATGAATCAATTATGAGAGAAAGAATGTAAATGGGTCCCGATCTCGAACTAACCCATTTTAGATCTGAGTCTATACTCATATTATAGAATGATTATGTTGATTATCTTTATCCAGCATCCATGGCTGAATGGTTAAAGCGCCCAACTCATAATTGGCGAACTCGCGGGTTCAATTCCTGCTGGATGCAGGGGAACTGCACATATCCATTATTGATGGAATGGGGGAAGAAGTATGAAGAATAACAAAAAACAATTGAAGCATACCAAGCCTTTCATTTTATTGAAAGGCTTGGTATGCTTCAATTAAGCAATACACGATAACAATCCATCAGAGTATTATCCGCCTATTGAAATAGATTCAACAGCGGCTGGATCCAGAGGAAAGTTGTGAGCATTACGTTCGTGCATAACTTCCATACCTAGGTTAGCACGATTAATGATATCAGCCCAAGTGTTAATTACACGGCCTTGACTGTCAACTACAGATTGGTTGAAATCGAATCCATTTAGGTTGAAAGCCATAGTGCTTATGCCTAGAGCGGTAAACCAGATACCTGCTACGGGCCAAGCAGCTAAGAAGAAATGTAAAGAACGGGAGTTGTTGAAACTAGCATATTGGAAGATCAATCGGCCGAAATAACCGTGAGCAGCCACAATATTGTAGGTTTCTTCCTCCTGACCAAATTTGTAACCTGCATTTGCGGACTGATTCTCAGTAGTTTCCCTGATCAAACTGGAAGTTACCAAAGAACCATGCATAGCACTGAATAGAGAGCCGCCGAATACGCCAGCTACACCCAACATGTGGAATGGATGCATAAGGATATTGTGCTCAGCCCGGAATACAATCATGAAATTGAAAGTACCAGAGATTCCTAGAGGCATACCGTCAGAGAAACTCCCTTGACCAATAGGGTAGATCAAGAAAACGGCAGTAGCAGCTGCAACAGGAGCTGAGTATGCAACAGCAATCCAAGGACGCATACCTAGACGGAAGCTAAGCTCCCACTCACGACCCATATAGCAAGCTATACCAAGTAGGAAGTGTAGAACGATTAGCTCGTAAGGACCCCCGTTGTATAGCCATTCATCGACGGAAGCTGCTTCCCAGATTGGATAGAAGTGCAATCCGATAGCTGCAGAGGTAGGAATAATAGCACCGGAGATAATATTGTTTCCATAAAGAAGAGAACCGGAAACAGGTTCACGAATACCATCAATATCGACCGGAGGAGCTGCGATGAAAGCAATAATGAATACAGAGGTTGCGGTCAATAGGGTAGGGATCATCAAGACACCGAACCATCCAATGTAAAGACGGTTTTCAGTGCTATTGATCCAGTCGCAGAAGCGACTCCAGAAATTTGCGCTTTCGCGTCTTTCTATAATTGCGGTCATGGTCAGAACTTCGTTTATAAAATCATCAGAGGCTCCCAAGCATAAGGCTTGTTATTTTACAGTATAATATGATCCATGTATCAATGTCAACCAATATCTGGGATGGAATTTCAATATCTATCCCAACGGGATAGATACTGATCTATACTATATGGATAGAATATATAGTCTATCTCAAATACCTCTATATTCTATCCATATATTCCACACTCTATAGATCTATCTGTGATTAGATACTCCATAAAATTATTTATTACTGGTTCCAGGAATGGTAGATCAATTGGAATGAGAACAGATAAGAAAAAAACTTGATTAGATCCAGAACCAGAATAAGTGGACAGAGGTACCTATCAGAAATTTGATCCGGGTTGCCCGGGACTCGAACCCGGAGCTCGTCGGATGGAGTGGCTGATCTGCTCCTTCAGTATCAGTAAGAGCGAGAAATCTCTCCCCAAACCGTGCTTGCAATTCTCATTGCACACGGCTTTCCCCATGTAATGTATCTATTCCCTAATCATTTTAGTTCTCGGATAGAAAAAGAAAAATGATTCTGAATCGAGGCAATTACTCAAAGAGCATTTCATTGATCAAATAAGTTTTCTATTTTAAGATCCTGTATCTTTTGCCAGGAATTAACTAGGGGATTTATCTGGGGAATATCTGAATGCCAAATTCGTTCTCTCTGCGAACGGGCCGCCGCTTTTGACGAAAAAGGCAGAGAATCAAATTCTCGTTCTTTTGAAAACGATTTTTGAGAGAGTTCTGGACCTAATTCCTTCCGAACTACACGTATCGTACTTTTATGTTTACAGGCTAAAGTTTTAGCACATGATAATGAAAGTATATACTTTATACGATATAAACCATCTCGACCAAAGGATCCACTGTAGTAATGAAAAGATTTCTCCAAATTTGATCAAATCGATTGAGGATATCATCATCTGTTAGATTGGTCCAAGACAATTTACTAATTGGCCGTCCTGATACGTCACAGACATTTTCTCTAGCCAATAATCCAAGTATTGGTACAATCGGAACTATTGGATCAAATTCATTGGTAATAAGATCGGCGATGAATAACTCATCTAGCATTTTTGTTCTGACAAAAAGAGGGTTCATCCGAACCCTCAGAAAATAACCTGGAGAAGAAGAATAATTCTTGGATAATTGATGAGAACAGACCCTATACGGTTCGGACCAAAGATGGAAATAACATTGCCGAAAAAGTAGAAGATAATATCTACATTTTTTCACTAGGAGATGAGTACCTTTTATAGCTATAATAGATCTTTCACCATATCTAACATAGTTAATTTTAGGATCCTTCAACAACCAGATACTTTTCAGTGAATTTCGACGAGAAAATATTATAATATGTTTTATCTTTCGATGAAAATGAGTTCGCTGAGGGAAAGGTCTATGAGACAACGATCGTGAATGAGAGGATCGTTTAAGAAGGGAAAATAAAATGGATTCGCATTCATAGACATAATAATTCCACAGGAACAGGAAGAATCTCGTATTTACTCTTGGGACGACAATAATTGATCTTTGTAAATTCTCTGGACTATTTCGATATTCATAGAGAACAGAGCGTAATGGGTGCAAGGAGGGAGCATCTCGGATCAAGCGACGAAAGGTTCGAACCAAATTTTCCGGATGAATAGAATAGGGTATTCGTGCATCTGATATATAATTTGAATGCGGGAATTTATCCTCCAAGAAGGGAAATATTGAATGGATCGACCGGAAACTCTTCCATTCATTCATCCCTTCCACAGAATATTTTGACCGTATAGAGAACGGAACTTCCAGGACCAATGTAAGTCCTTCTAGTACCGATTCAGAATAGGAACTCTTCTTGCAATCAGCTAATGGATTTGGAGCGCAATTCACGAATAAAACAATTGAATGATTTTGTTGACGTATTTGACCAATCAAACGTTTTACAGTTAGAAAACTGAATTGATCATTGGAACTTAAATGTTCCATCGGTTCGGAAGAACTTGATCCATCCAAATAATGATCATGAGAAATTGCGTAAAGATCTTCCTGAAAAAAGAGTGGATATAAAAAGCATTGTTGCCGAGAGTTATCTTCCTTTCCGTATCTATGGAATTCATCCATTTCCAAACCTCAGCTATGGCCCTCGTTCATGAGAATAACCTCCTCATTTCTGAGAAAATACATGGTGCGATCTAGTCGGAACAAGATAGGAAAAAAGAGATATATCCAAATATAAAGATTCTATCTTCTATAGATTTACTACCCAAGGATCTCATTCGTCATGAGGAAGAACAAAATTTTTTTATCCTGGCAACCAATCGCTCTCCTGACTCATGGAATAAATAAACCTGGTCAGTACACTATTTATCTTACACATCTGTACTCGAGTACTTAGGACTCATTGTGAGTGTATAAATCCCTGATCTACTCAGGGAAAACCTCCCGATATCAGGTACTAAACTGCTCTTAACTTCTGATCAGTAAAGGGAATTCCTCGCTCGTTAAATTGGAACGAGGAACAGAAGCTCATTTCTCTGGGTCTACTTATGATTCAAGTCATATAGCTTTCTTCATTGACTCATTCGACTTAACCGCGAATTGATGAAATCCTATTCACAATTATCACATTTGATCCGAAAGGATGAGCATATTATACATCCATCCAGGTATATAATAGACATTTTCCACCCATTTGATTCCTTGAATCAGATCCAGTCCTGATCGAATACAATCAGGTATCCGAGAAATAATATCAGGTATCATAAAGATCATATGTTGGAACGACATGCTTTTTTTTCCGTTCATTAGGATCAGTCGTAGTCTTCCGAACTTTACCGATGGTGTCGACGAGTTTTCTACTTCATTCAAATGTGTAAAAGATCTTAGTCGCACTTAAAAGCCGAGTACTCTACCATTGAGTTAGCAACCCATATTGCGAATAGATATTGAGTATATATACGATCGAAGTGGAATGCGAGGTTACTCAATATGAACCGGTAAATAGAATCCTACCAATCTAATTGACGAACGGGAGTGATCAAAAACCTATGTGAATGACCAAATAATTCACTCGTCAGTTCATATATGGATATGTATAGTTTTGATCCACCATTCCAGAATAAAGTAATCTAGGTTATGAATAAATGATCCATCGACAGAATTATCATGATTGGATAGAATCACTGATAAATGATGAACCCAAGATATCTATTTCTATTGTGAATGGACGAATTATATCGACACAATACACTATTGTCAATCCAGAATAAGAGATAAATGAATTGTTGGATTGTCGCTGTATTGGGACGAGATGTTAGACACATCGATAGAAAATCCTAGGCTTAAACAATAGAACGATTCAAATATTCGTCATCTTTGTATGGAATCACGTGGAAACAAGATTGACTTGGAGAGTATATAAGAAAATAAGAATAATTTTGAGCCAAGGGCACTTGATCCGAATATGAAATGATGTCATAATCCATATTCACGAAACCAATTATGTAAATTACCACATCGTTTCAGACGATGTTTTGAAGATCCCTCCCTGATCTCGAATCATGATCGAGACGTGATTATGAATAGTCATTAACTCAATTGATATGATAGGAATAGGTATCGAATTGGATCCACTCTTTTGTATAGAATACACTCAATGTAATCAATTAATTGATATTGATTAGGTACTTAACTTAATGCTTCTTTAGCTGCGTGCATTACCTCGACAGTAACGTTCAAAAGGCCCTTTCGTCGTGCAAATTTTTCTGTATTTATCTTTACTTCGTCTCTTACAAAACGGGGGATTTTACCCAATTCTTGCCGACTTTCAAGATCCCAAATTGGACTAATATCCGTGGATAATGATTTAGTCATTATTTCCTTCGTATCATGACCACAAAAAATCTCTAGAAGATGATCCTCCATACCCAGAGCGAATGAGTTATAAACTAGATCAGCTATTTGATTAGTACCTTCGTAACCCAGGAAGGGTCGATATCCCAAGGAAAAATTTTGGATATGAGCTGGTGCGGAAATAACTCCACAGGGAATCTCAAGACGTTTACCAATATGACGTTCCATTTGAGAACCAAATATTGCAGAGGGTTCCACGCGAGCGATAATATCTCCTACTTCAGCATGATCATCTGTGATGATCATCTCATCACAAAAATCTTTAATTTGCTCTTTGAACCATTCTGCATCATGTTTACAATAAGTACCTGTACAACTCACATGAATTCCCATCTCTCTAGCAAGTATCTTAGTAATTGAAGCAGCATGAGTTGCATCACCAAAAACGACTGTTTCTTTCCCCGTAAAGTTCTGACAATCGATAGATCTTGAGAACCAAGCAGCTTGGGAAACGAATCGAGTTTGTCCATCGATATAGGATTCGTAATCAACCCTTTTGCTCGATAAAATAGGAGCCGCCAAGATATCAAGAGATTTCTTTATCTGTCGGATGCACTCGGCTATATCTACAGCTCCCATAGGAGTTGTAGATACATAAGGCATTCCAAATTCCTTATTCAAATACATCGCTGTCATTAAGCCCACTTCACGATAAGGAATTAAATTGAACCGAGCTTTTGGTAAATTTTATGGATCCTCTACAGATCCTCCTTCAGGAATTATTTGATTAATTCTGATGTCCAGATCTTTTAATAAACGTCTCAACTCACGACAATCGTGTCGATTATGAAAACCCAGAGTAAGAATCCCAACTATATTTACAGAAGGTGCATCTGTTACGAATTGATCCAATGTATGGGATTTATCCAAATAATATCGAACTACCTGTTCCAAAGTTCTATCCGCTGCCTGAATTTCATTCACTTGATAATGATCCACATCCGCAAAAATGACGTTGCAATCGGAGATTATGGATGCTCTATCCACAAAGTTTTTGAAATCCTCTTGCAAGATACTAGAGGTACACGTAGGTGTTAATATGATAAGATCGGGACTTTCCTCCTTATCTTTTCGAAGAATATTATCCACAACTCTTTTCGAGATCCACGTGCTAGTACGTGACGATCTACTATACTAGCAGTTGCAGGAGTAAAATTTCTTTCCCGTTCTAACATAGAACGCATTACATTAAAATAATCATCTCCTAGAGGAGCATGCATAATGGCATGGACATTTTTGAATGAACTAGCTACTCGTAGAGTTCCAACATGAGCAGGACCAGCATACATCCAATGGGCTAATTTCATAAATTGAACCTTATCTCAAATTGATCCGTATTCCCATCTTGCACCACAGAGATATCCCTTTATCTCTTCCCTATTGTAATAACATTCCCTTCTGATAAGTTAAGTATGGTGAAATTATGAGAAAAATAAAAAACAAAAATTCCATTTGATTTACCCTTTACGAAAGAAGAAAGGGAAGAGCGAGGGAAGGGAAAACAGGAACCAATGAAATAAGTCTGGGACGGAAGGATTCGAACCTCCGAATAACAGGATCAAAACCCGCTGCCTTACCGCTTGGCCACGCCCCATTCCCATCCTATTTCCCTATTCATATGCTAATGAATACTTATATCAAATTTTTTGTCAACCCATTAGGATCCAAGATTAATTAGATCAGATCCCAATTGGGCAAAAAAATTTTGTGGATATTTCAACAAAATAGGTTATTGATGGAATTGGACATAATAGGAAAAACAGGAAAAGGGACAAGAATATTCATTCATTGATCATTTTCTATTAGATTGGGTAAAATATTGTATGTATGAAAGAATCATCCCTTCCAACCCCAAGTCCGGTCAAACTTGCCGAAGAGCTTCGATCGATTCGATCAATCAAAGACTTTTCTGGCTTTACCCCCCCCTAATTTTATTGGAGAAGAAAAATGCCAGTTATGTTCAATATTTGTCTAGATGATGCCTTTATTCATTCAAATAATCCCTTTTTTGGAAAATTACCTGAGGCTTATGCAATTTTTGATCCAATTGTCGATGTAATGCCAATTATTCCTGTTCTCTCTTTTCTCTTAGCCTTTGTTTGGCAAGCTGCTGTAAGTTTTCGATAAAAAGTATCTTTTTTTTTTTTCTTTTTCAAGTTTTTGGATCGCTGTCATTGATCTAATTTTTGTATAACTCTTTCCATTTTTTTGTGACAGAAGTTCTATCCTTGTTCCACCCGACGATACCAGATTCAGATACCTTATCTGCTCCCTGATAAAAACTTTTCCACTAACCTTCATCAATTCCTTCCGATCCCACCGCTCACTTCGGATCGAGCTATTGGGTCACGTATTGATACGATCGATACCAATGACATATTTTCATAAATATTCGATAAATATCTGGTTGATCCAAAAAATAGGAGGGAAAAAAGACCATTTGGAAAACAAAGAGAAAATTTCTCTTCTTCTTTCAAATTTATTTTCACGCGTGATTCGAAGAAATAATTTCGTGATTTGTAACAATCATACTATTGTTTGGTATTCAAGTATCCATATATGGTACAAAGATTGATGATCTATTCTGTTGTACTTATAATAAGGATTCCGGAGATTACGTAATGCTTACTCTTAAGCTGTTCGTTTACGCAGTAGTGGTATTTTTCATTTCTCTTTTTATCTTTTGATTTCTATCGAACGATCCAGGACGTAATCCCGGACGTAAAGAATAGTGAAAAAAGTCTCCAGGTTAATGGGTCTTTTCCGTTCCGTAGAAAGATTCGGGGGTTATTCGTTTTCAGGATCAATAGTGTACGAACGGAGAGAGAGGGATTCGAACCCTCGGTACGGATGATCCGT